>JADMNL010000024.1:322552500-322780000 GCA_016271365.2 Neoceratodus forsteri | reverse complement strand
TGAACCCCCGAAACACATACCCCCGATTTAGCTTTTTATTTAGAAAAATGCGTTTTATCTCACTGCAACTTACTTTATTTTTATTCCGAAAAGTCTGCGAACCGGGAATATGGCGGATGCTGGGGGCTCCATTTACTGTAAAGGTGTGGCACTGCACCACTCGTTTCCAGTACATTTGTATTGAAGCAAGCGGTGCAGCGCCGCACCTTCTGAAAAACCCCAGCATTACCATATTCACAAGTCTGAACTTTCAGAATAAAATAAAGTAAGATCACAATCTCTGCGATACACTTTTCTGAATAAAAAGCCGTAATGGTAGGGGTAAGCCTTTCAAAGGGCCATGGGGGGTAAAGATTTAGACAGTTTCCTTAAGGCTGACCCCTATATGTATATGTATGTGTATATAAAAATAAAATATATGTATTACAGGGGTTGAGATTAAGTTTTGCAGCCACTAGCCAACAGGGCTAGTGAGTGGGGAAAATCCACTAGCCCCACAGACTTTTCCACTGGCCCAGCTGGGGTACTTATTGAAATGTTGCCTACTTCGATAAAAGCCTGCAAGGCTAGCTAAAAGAAAATCTTACTAGCCTGATACAAAATCTACCAGCATTTGGCTAGTGGGCTGGTGCCAGTTTTGACCCCTGGTATTATAGGGGTGCAGTCATGCCCTATATTTAGTGTTCTACGGGCATGGCAGTGCTAAGCCTCAAATTTTGCACTTTAATAACTTTACAACCATTCAATGGATTTGCATGAAAGTTTGCATACACAGTCTCGTGAGGCAGATCTATTGACATACCAAGTTTCGTTCTAGTCAGATGTGTGGATTCCTAGATATATAGATGGTGTAAAAACTGAATTTTTCGGAATTTTTTCCCATTGGTTTGAATGGGTTTTCTGACAGCTTAGCTAGCGCCAAGACAGTTTTGAATTTTGGAGTGACATTTTCTGGGTAGAAAGGGGCTGGCCCACTGATGTGTCTTTTGCTTCTTTGGTGAAAAAATATTAATCTGTTCCAAAGTTTACATTTAGAAATTTTTAATACTTGGTTCTGAGCATGCTCAGTTGGCACTGAAAAATAGCTGTATGAAACAAAACAATATTTTTTTTCATATGAGGCCAGTCTTTTTCACGAGAGGAAAATCATTGTTTTGTTTTCCACCATCTTGTTTTCCCTTTCTGCAAAAAAATTCACATTTGAAAACCCACAAAAATGAGGCAGTATAGCGTAGTGGTTAAGGGCACTAAGCTGCAAACCTGGAGAACTGGGTTTGAATCCCGTCAGCACTTGCATACTGTGCAACCCTGAGCAAGTCAGTTAACTTCCTTGTGCTCCCAGGTTGAACCTGGAAACAAGCTCCAACTCCGTGTGCCTTTCCTGGTTAAACAATTTCCCCTTTTCCTCTTTCCCTTTCCCCATTCCTGAAAGCAGCCAACACATGTAGCTTGTTTATCGGCTTTAGCTGGATTCTGCACTTAGCTGTCGCAAAAATGCCCTTAAAATTTTTTTTAAGATTTAACATACTAAAATGCCAGCAGAATACGCCCAATTGTCTTGAGTCTGCTCGATTTTTCAGCACCCGCGCTCAGGGCTGATTTTGGTGTCGTTCCTCCCCCCTCCCCCGCCTCGGGTTACACTGTCCCCAGTCCCAGATGTTCCACCTGTATTGGGCCTGGTCAGATTTACCCTCCCCCTGCACCTGTCACATCCCCTCTTAAACCCGTCCACAGTCTCCACCTCCCTGGGCAGTGCATTCCATGGCTCCACCACCCTTTCAGTGAAGTGACACCTTTTCCTCTCCCCTCTGAGCCTGCCCCTTTCCAGCTTACACCCGTGACCTCTCATTGCCTACCCCCTTCCTTTGGAGCACTCTGACTGGGCCTCCTTTATTGATCCCTTTCATGTACTTAAAGACCTCTATCGTGTTCCCCCCCCCGTCCCTCCTCTCCTCCAAGGTGTACATGTCGAGCTCCTTGAGCATTTCCTCATAGGTCCTCTCCCCCAGATCCCAGATCATTTTGGTTGCCCTCCTTTGGACCCTCTCTAGGAGTGTAACGTCCCTCTTCAAATGTGGTCCCCAAAATTGCATACAATACTTGAGGTGTAGCCTAACCAAGCAGTTGTACAGTGGGAAGGATCACTTCCACCTTTCTGGAGGTAATCCCCCTGGCGATGCATCCCAGTATCCTAGTTGCCTATGCCGCTGCCCTCCTACAGGTCTCTGAGTTGTTCATTTTGACATCTGCCACTACCCCCAGGTCCCTCTCACCCTCTGTGACTTGAATCATGTCTCCTCCCAGGGTATACCTCTGGCCTGGATTTCTGACTCCCAGGTGTAGAACCTTGCACTTCCCCACATTGAATTTTAGTTTTCATTTTCCCGACTACCTTTCCAGAGCCTCCAGGTCTCCTGCAAGGCCACCCAGCTTTGAGTTCTCTGCAAAGAGACTCATTTCACTCTTGATCACCTTCCTTATGTCTGAGACATAGGCGTTGAACAGGAGTGGCCCCAGCACTGACTCCTGGGGCACCACACTAGTAACCCACCTTGGGGGTGAGGCTAGCCCTCCAACCACCACCTCAGAGAGCCAATTTCCTATCAGTCTTAACTGTCTCCTTACCCCCCAATCTTGTTTCGAGTCTCATGATACGAAACACGATTCTTGTTTCGTATGACGACTCATGAAAAAAGATCTCTTTTCATATGTGGAATCTGTCTATTTCAGTGGGGTTTTCAACGTTGTCATTTATTTGTGTTCAAAACCCTGTGAGTTGGGCCCTCAGTACATCCGTTCTCCTAACTAATCCCTGTGAGTGCCAGCCAGGATGACCAGTTCCTTGGGTCAGCAGCTGTTTTGAGTACCATAGTCAAAACTAAAATCCGTTGGTGGCTGAACATTTTTGGTAGCTTCCCTTATCCTTTAGAATCTGTTACCCCTAGATCAGTGACTTTCCCCATCTTTGCACCTCTTTATGTTTAAATGAAAAGGCTACCTGCTGGAACAAGCTTATCTTGGTAGGTTATTAATCAAAATTTTACAAATGGAATTTTTTGTTATCCAAGAGTTGTAGTTAGTATTTCATTAATTTTCATCACTATCATGCACTTTATGTAAACTTTGGACCGAAATGTTTTTCTTTATTTTGTTTTCCTAACTTTGTTTTATCTCTTCCCCAGCCACAGGCAGGGCCTCCTTCAACCTTCTGCCACTGTGCCTTGATCCCATTTGAGACTCTGCCAGCCATCCTCCCAGCCCCCCATCCCATCAGTGGCTCACCACTGTGCTTCCCCCTGACTTGCTTGCCCCCAGGGCTAGGTATGCCTTCAGATCCATGGCATTAATTCCCTGCATCAATCTGGCCATCCACGGCAGAGGGAGACCACTCATGGTGTCCCCAGGAGGTGGTGGCTCGAGTTCGTGTGGTGGACATAGTGGGCAGGTAGAGGCTTCATCCTCCCAATCCTGTACCATTTTTTTGTTCCTTGTTTGTTCTTCCCCCTCCACGAACATGTCTCGTCATTGGGTGCCATCACGCCAATGCACGCAGATGACTTGATGTTTGCTTTAAGCTCCCACAGTGATGCTTTTCCCCTGCACAGTCACTGGTGGTCATCCAGGTAGCAGTACAGCAGCAGAAAAGCAAGCCCCCGAGGAGGGGAGCATCCTTTGGGATGCTTCATTTCCCCACTGGCCTTCTGGGCCCTGGCTCATTCCTGAATCCAGGTCTGCGCATGTGGTGGCGCTGCTGCTGTGCTGGCAGGCTGGCCAATGTTTCCGTTTTAAAGAGCAACTGACTCCTTGAGGAGAACTTTGAAAACCTAATAGTTTAACACCATTCAGCATCTGTTTCACATGAGGTCTATATTGCTCTTCCCTTGTTCTTTATTACCGAGACATTTGCAAGAAAACAGGAACTCTAGTCCTTAGAATTAATCTACTCCTGTTGCTTATCCCCCCCCCCGGTGTCATAATCCTCCGCGTGTGATGTCAGTTATTTCCTTGACAACAGATTGTCATGTCACAGCAGATGATAAATGACTTCAAGTGGGGAATGAGCTGTAGAGGCTTATGAACTCTAAGGGATAAGATCCTGTGTTTCTGCAGGCTTCCTTGGTAATAACTAACACTGAGTAGAAAGCTGAACTAGAGCAATAAAATAAAAGTTAAATTGTGCCTAAAGTATTGTTTTTCAAAGTTTTCCTTGCGGTGTCAGCGTCTCTTTAAATAAATTGCATTAAAAAAAAAAATGGGTACAGGAAATCCAGGCTTATGATTGGCCGAGACAAGCTGGCACCAGGGCATTTATCTTGGCCTAATGCCCAAGGTACAAAAAGTACCAGTGTCATCCTGCCCAGTTACCTCAGATATCATTGTGGCAGTTCATAATCTGAATTTTGAATTGGATGCCATTTTTTCCTTGGAGACTGATAGATGGTCAAAAAAGCATGAGAAAAACGCCGCCGCAAAAAATGGACGGGGAAAATAGCATTGGGAAAAATATAGACTGAGATAAAACGGCATCAGGATGTTATCATGCACCCGACTGTCACTCTTCCAGGGTACTAAAAGAAAATCCCGGAGTTTGGAATAGTAACCCCCCTCCCCAGTGACTTCCCCCTCCGAGTTCTCCCCCTGACTTTGGAATAGTAAACCTCCCATTGACTTTCTCCCCAGTTCTGGCCCCTGCCCCTACATCAGTTCGTGCTGCATTGCCCACGCATGGTTTTTCCCCGCGTGTTTATTGACCATGCCATTTTGTTCTAGTTTTTTTTGACCTAGACCTTTGGAGATGTACCTAACCCTCAGCTGCAGTGCCCACTCACCTGCTCTGCTCACTCTGTTCCTGGTCTTCCAATTCCATCCTCTTCCTTTATTTTCAAATTTATTTTTTGCAGTTTCCTCAAGTACTGTGTTACGTCATCCCCCACTGCCCGCCCACCATCCGAATCTGTGTTCATTCCTGGTACTCTGAGCAGATAATGAAGGCCGGGAAACACCTGAAGAGAATGACTAGAATCTGCAGCAAGGGACAATATTTAAAAACATAACTAAAAATTACAAACAGTAGTAACCTTGGTCCCGGTCCTCAGAGTAGGCAGTGAGGACTGGGAAACGGGATGAGACATAAATTAACCAATTAAATCACAGTTCCCCACAGTGACAGCTAGTGGAGGAACCATTTTACTTTTTAAAGCAAACTTTCTTTATTTTCTGTTTTTTTTTTTTTTTTTTTTTTGTTTTTTCCAATTTTCTTAATTTTATTTAAAAAAAAACAACAACAAAAAAAAAACTACCTAGTAGTTACCCATTTTATCAGCACAAGAAGACACTCCATGGTGGGCATTTTACTGAAATAACTGCCATTCCAGGGGTGATAAGACCCTCTGCCTGAAATATCCGGCCTCCGTATGCTCCGGGGTTGGTGAACATCTTAGTATAATGCCCATCCTGTCGTGACGTACTGCTTACTTCTAAAGTTGTAATGATTTGTCGCCCCCCCCACATGCTCACACACTTTTCACTCTGTTTTCTTGTATTTTGAAACTGTACTGCAGCACCTTGAGCTCCAGAAAGGTGCTCTACAGGACTATTGTTTTCGGAAAATGTTGAATTATTTTGAATCTTACCCCTCTGTTTTTAGAAGTGATGTTAGTGATGTCAGTGCATCTTAAGCAGGTAATTGAAACTATTAATGCTAACTAGTGAATCAAGCAAGTAAAACTGAGCAGTGGTGGATGGACGGTTGCAGAGGAATGGGGTCAGTGTGGACACATCTGGTGCAGTTTGGGAACACATGCTAAGCTAAGTCTGCTCACGAGGATTAACATTTTGACAGTTTTTGTTTACCAGCCATCACGTCTCTGAGAGACTCACCCTTACCAGACTCATGCACTCATAGATGGTTTGCTGGGCAGCAGCATGGTGGCGCCAACCTCAGCTTGTCCTCTGGCAGCAGCTGGCAAGCTCCCCAAGCCCTCTGCCGGAGTAAGCATTTCCACATCACTTCCCAGTTTAGGATTCTTTGACATAAAAGTGGACTTATCTTCTGCATGCATCAGCAGTGCAACATCTAGTTCCAGAGCTCTCACCATCCTCAGCATCCCTTGTTGCTTCTTTCATCCATTCACTGGAGCAGTACCATAACCCCCCCCCACTGCAGATAACATCCGCTTTGGTGAGATCTGTATGCATCTCAAGATCATCAGGAACTTTCTTTGAGGGGCAGCCCATTTGGATACTTCTTTCCTCCCAGTGATCCCCTTAGACTCGTACACAGTGACTGTGTACGCCAGGTGGCTTCAGACTCCAAACACCCCAGAGTCTTCACCATTGTTCTGATGTCTGTACCATGAGACAACCAGAAGACTTGACATTAGTTTTGTTCCGTCATACACTTGATCCATAGACAACTGCTACTAGTGAAGGGTGCCTGCCTCCTAAGGTGACCTGGCAAGTGATCTGAGGCGGGGTTCACCAGAGGTGCACCTGTGTCCTTTTATCACTATGCCATTCTGACATAACTCTGCCATCACCCAGCACTTGGTACTCTAGCTCCACCCACCAACAGATGGAGACTGCTCCAAGTGGCAGGCTTTGTGCTCTTGCTATCTAGAAGACGAGCTCTCTCCCCCTACTGGTAGAAGATGGTTGTTACAGAAACCTACAATATTGCCTGGCTAGGGATGGGAAGTTTGGCTGTGACCTGGTGCTGATTTGGTCTCTGATCTATTTCTTAAAGGTTCTGATTCACTCTGATTTGCCTAAAACATGTACCTTTTCCAGACAGACCCAGGCAGCACCTCTGGATTCAGGACGTACATGCAAAATACATAAACTAATACTATTTTGCCAGGTAAAAATCTAGGGTAAGAAGAAAGGGGATTTCAGGACTGGTGATCATCCTACCTGAGAAAAAAGTGGGTTGGGGAAAGAGAAAGGGGAAGTTGTTTAACCAGGAAGGGTGCACTAAGCCAAAGCTTGTTTCCAGGTGCGACCTGGGAGCACAAGAAAGTTCAGTGACTTGCGCAGGGTCACACAGTATGGAGGTGGGGGCTATGGGATTGAAACCCAGGTCTACAGATACAATCTCTCCAAGCAGTCTGTTGGAGATGGCATTTCCACAGCACTGCCCAGCATGGGATTCTTTGACATAAAAGTGGAAGCAGATACAGTACAGATTAATGACCGATCTGGTATATACCTACTCTCCCCCCTTAAAATAAACGTTATCTATAAATTTGTTGTTCTGTGTTATAATACATTTCCAAAATTACTTACATGATCAAGATCTATTCAGAACCAGGTCCCTGACTGATCCAAACCTGGTAAACGGACCAATCTGGGACAAATCGGAGATGAATCGCAAGCGCTTGAGTTCCAGAGTCTAGGTGAGCAGGTGCCGGGGAGGGATTTTGACCCATCAGAGCCCATCCTCCCATTCCTATGCCAGACATCACTTGTAAGTACTTTCTCAATTAATTTGCTCACCCTTTTTTCCCCAGTGGTAGTATGATATATAAGCCTGAGAGTTCATTAAGCCCCATTCTAAAAAGGGTCTCAGAAATGCTGCAATCTGATTGGCTGCTGGGATTCCGACAGCCTTACATTAATCCATGTTATACTGTCATGTACAGCCTGATCACCATGGAACATGGATTTTTCCTGTCAGCATTCTGTCCTCTAGCACTGCTGAATGACTAGAATGCTGCATTCTGATTTTGAACCAGCATTCTTAAACTGTTGGTGGAAGAACTATTTTATTAAAAATCTCCTCCCTCTAAATGAAGAAAACATTAAAAAGTATACTTTTAACACTTTTTTCTTTTGGAATAATTTTTATATTAGCAATGAGCACTTCGGAGTTAGATTGACAGTCAGTCACCCCTAGGTCAATATTATGGCTACTCATTTACACCTCTTGCCATATTACACCCCAGTGGGTGATTAACAGACTGTTAATCTAACCCCTGGTCATGCCTTATTGCTTATATAACAGCACACCCTGCAGTGGGTTATTGTGCTTATAACATGGAATTACCAAACTGTTACCAAACAAAAGGAAAATTATGGAAAATGAAGAAAATCTGGATTTTGGGATGTATCCTTCCCCCAGACAAAGTAGTCCCAGTGGCGCAATGCCCCTATACATACAGCATTGTGGATGCACACCCCCGCACTCTCCCCATTGCTCACTATGGCAGGCACTCATTTGATAGAGAGGCACAGGACAGTGCTGCAACTTTGCTTTACACACTGCTGCTGTCGCTGTGTCTCTACTGTGCTGCCTCTGGCTCTTGCTGCGTCTCCCTGTGGCGTGTCTCTCTCTCTCTCTCTCTCTCTCTCTCCTTGCTGCATAGAGTTCAGCTACAGCTCTCCTGCACCATGCTGTTCCTGCTCTCAGTGTCTCTCTCGTGCTCTCTCTCTCTCTCTCTCGCGCGGTAAAGGAGGACAGTGTAGTGTGGGCCAACAGCAAATCTGGAAATGAGTCATTTGTGTATGTCACTCTGCAATGCTGTACTCAGCTGTTCTATACACAGTCAGCAGTGGAGAAACAGGAGCAGACACCAGGGGATTGCTGGCAAGCTGACAGAATTGGACGGGAGGGCAGTGCAGCTGGAAATGCGGCGGGATGGGAGGGTACACAAACTGACATGGGGATGGTAAAAAAAAAAAAAAAAAAAAAAAAAAATGATAATGCTGCGAAACGACACTACCGGGAACACTGGGGACATGACAGACACTCACTTGTCTCGTGTCCGTAATCTTCGGTCTGTGCCTGTCTCTATCTCTATCTCTGTTGCGCGGGCACTCCTCAGGTGTTGCAGACACTGCTCATTGTCTCTCGTTCTGCACACATTCGGCAGTGAGATGCACCTCAAAAGTCATACCACAAAGAGAGAGATGCACAGGACAGTATACGATGTTTCAAGTCCAGTGACTGTCAGTGTGTGTGTCTCTCTCTCCTGCTATCACAAGACTGCTCGATACAGGCAGTCAGTGAAGTGGTGCATAGAAACTGCACCAGAGACACTGCAGCTGAGAACTGGAGAGAGTCGCGCTCAGTGTGTTGAGCAACTGGGGTGGGGGGTGCCATAACCACACGGAGCACCGGAGGTTCAATATAGAGACAACCGGCATGACAGCAGGCTAGCCTGGTCTTACTCATACTGTCTGTCTTCTGCAGTTTGGGGGAGGGGGGGCCAACACACATCACACCCTTGAAAGCTGGAACCCACACACAGGACACCGCATGCTGCAGGACATGGCACAAACAGCCACGAATGGAGATAAACCTTTTCAAGAGTAGATGGCAGGGGAAAAAACAGCCTCCAAGGGGCATGGCGACTACAAGTGCTGTGGGATGGGAAGACAGATGACAGCAGGTCACAACAGGACACTGCAGCAGTTCTGCACGACTCGTGCTCACTCTCTGTTACTCCATCTGCTCTTGGATGCAGGACCTGTCAGAGCTGTTTGACTATGGAGCATTGGGAAACAGTAGCCCAACTGGCAACACTGTGGGTGGAAAATGTTGGCACTCAGCACAGTGCAGCTGCAGAGACACAGACCGCAGATTGCAGTAACCTGGGTATAATGTGTGTCTCCCGCTGTGCAGTAATCAGCATGCCGAATGTACGATGCTGCTCTGCTCCATTAGACCACTCACTGTGCTGTACTGTTGGCTCACTCGAGACAGAGAGACGCACACTCTCAAAAGTCACCACTCCGTCTCCCGATTCACTATGCACTCAATCCCTGGAGATCCGCTGGACAGGTGGGTGGGGAGCCGTAGAGTGGCTTGGAGACAACAATATATACCTCTCGCTAAACTGCCTATTGCAAATGGCAGCCTTTCACATTCATTCCTTGAAGCAGAAAAACAAGAGCCCTTCTGCTTGTGTCCAGTGATTCTGTATGTTTGGGACCCCTTCACTCTAACTTTGCTGATGAGGCACTGTCACCTGATGGCACTGCACTCTACCAGTCACCTAGCTCCATGTCACTAACCCACGTTTTAAGAGTAGTTATACTCCCATACATCTCAAAAGACTACAGCAGAGACTTCCCATGTGCTTTACACCAGAATCTAACACTTTGATAAATGCAAGTGTCCCTTACCACACTGAAATCCATCCACCCAACATACTGTGAATAATCAGATGGCTACTTTTTGCATTTGCTTGCGCAAGGAACGTCTTGCCACAGTAGGACTTTTTTGGAGGTGTGTAACCCTCTGATCCAATGCAGTGCTCAGTGTAGCAGGCGTGACCCTACCCCACCAGTAGATTCTGAGCTGTCTATGACAGCAGTTCAGCTGCTGTGGTCTTCACTTGAAAGACAACCACCTCTGCAATCAGCGGTGGTAACGTGTCTGTGTGTATATTTAGCATATTGACATCACTCTTTCCCTCTGCTCGAAATCCCTTCTGCTTCCTCCCTCTGCTGCTGTCCTCCCCACTCCCTCATTACCGCCCTCCCCCCACATTATGTGCCAAGGGGGGGTGTCTAGCCCCTCTTGAATCATGCCTCTCCCCAAGCACACTGTATGGCTGACGGGGGGGGTGGCCAATCCCTGTTGGCTACAGCCACACACACCCCCAACAAACACCCAGGTGGCACGCTGCGAGCCCACCCCAGTGTGCTCATGCGCCCCCCCCCAGCACACTGTATTGCCGACACAGGTGCCCAGTTCCTGTTGGCTCCAGCCCCCCTCCCAACAAACACCCAGGTGGCACGCTGGGATTCCACCCCCTGCATGCCAAAAACTTCTCCCAATTTTTTTTTTTTAATTGTTTTCTTTGTTTTACATATAAAAACAGAAAATGGTCCCTCGTTGAGTCCGGTGGCCCTCTCCCAATTCGCGCCCACTCTCTGTGCACCCCACCTCCCCACACACACACACCCCCCCCCCTCACGCCACACTTGCCTCTGGAGCCCGACGTGATGATCTTTGGTGGACCAGGAACACGTCTGCACTCTTCAAAGCCAACAGCGAACTTAAGAAATGCCGGTAAGCTGTATAATGGCATAAATGTTTTTTTTTTGTTTTGTTTTTTTCAACTTTGGTGTATATCTAGGCCATTTTCGAATTTTGACACCAAATTTTCAGCATGATGTTCTTGGGACCCCACTTCATGAATTCAGTTACTGTCATGCCATTATGCCATTATTCAGTCCCAAAACTGCGAAATCACCTTTCAGGACCGATTATCAAAATGACAGTGTCACTGTTCATGAGGTGGGCTCCCAAAAAGCCTGTGTTGCAAATTTGGTGAAATAATCCCCAAAAATTACTGTTACAAGCATGCGTTGCGCAGTTTCCACGCACACTTGTAACTTCTTGAATTTGTAATATTTTCACGCCAGATTTTCAACATTGGCATTTTTTCACAACTCCTTATGAACAGTACAGCTGTTATTTTTCACATCCTGCCAAAATGTGTTTTCGACATTTGGCTTAATTATCAACGGGTCGATGTGGGAAATCAATGTTCGATGGATTCTGAAAACCACAGTGACACTGTTAATGAGCGGAGGTCACAAAATGCCTATGTTGAAAATTTGGTGAAAAAATTCCAAAACATGACAGTGTTACGAACGTGTATTGTGCAGTTTCCACACAGGCTTGTAACCTTGAGAACAACTGGGGTGTTAGGGTTCCTAAGACAGACAGTTAAGAAGTATGAGGCTGAAATGTAAATCAGATGCAAGAGGAGCTGCAGAGAGGTACTCTGGGACATGGGTGCTGAAAGGACGTGGATACAACTAAAGCGAGGGGGGACCTGCATAAATGCCAAACACCACTGCAGATACCTGCAAGCGAACGTTCGGCATTGAGAAATGCTTATTTTATGCCACAGGACTCTAATGTTGAGACCCTGTTACTTGAATTGTCTAATAAACTGGTTGTGACTAGTGAATAATTTAGTGGAATAGTTTGCCTAACACAGTGATTAGTGCAGGCGCCATTGCCGGGTTCACAGCTGGCTGGGATGGTTTCAAAGGGTTTATAAAGAGAACTAATGGAGGAGGAGGGAGAGCACAGTATTTCTAGGGACATGGTTATGTTGTTCATCCACACTGTCTGGCAGGTTCCTTGCCACTTTAAATCTTGCCGGAAGGTCTTCAAGCTGGCTCCTCCCACCCACCCGGGTAGTAAAACTCTCGGCTCCGCCCCATGACGTCAGATCTTCCTTACCGCTTGGAAGCTCAGGTTCCCTCCTTAACGCTCTGCGTATAAGACTGGTTCCTAATTCTTGAATCTTGAAATCAAAGTTTTTGCTAAAAGACTTTGGTCTTCTCTCCCTAGCGGCTGTGATGGACAAATCGACTCGGTTTCGGAGATGCCCTGCGGGCAGAAGATGTCTCGGACGGATCCGCACTCCCGTCGTCTACTGCTTAGGCCTTGAGCACGACCTGAGGCTTGCGACCTGTGCTCTTCTTTTGGCCCTACGTCTCGAAGACCATGCTGCCCGTTTACAGCTAGGCGTCCGAGAAAAGATTTCCTCCGGTTAAGTCCTAAAGAGGCCTGGTTGGCGGGTGTCCGCGGCGGCTCCGGGCGGATCAGCTCGAGCAGATGATCGCCTCAAGAGGAGGCGGTGTGGGCCGCTTCTTTCCTCGGCTGCGGCATTTGTCCCGCCTCTCTCGGTGCCTCAGATTCGCTTCTTTAAGGAGCTTTGTCTGACCCTCTCGACGAAAGGTGAGGGTCCAACTTCTTCTGGACCTTTTTCTCGGTCCAAAAAGAGCAAAAGTAAGTCTCACCGTCTATGCTCTTGGGAGCGGGAAAGATCCCCCTTCCCCAGTAGTCGACAGTCTACTTGGTCGACCCCTCGGCTTCCGCCACTAGCTTCACGGTGTCCCCGTCAGGCCAGTTGACCGAGACTCCCGTCGACTCGGTCGAGATTTTTCTTGACCCGTTGGACGGGTTGTCGGCTGGAGAAGCTGAGAATCCCCTCTCCCCGGTTCCCCCAGTGGGAGTTGAGGGTCCCGTCGGCTCGTCTGTGCCTCCGGTTCCGGAGCCTTGGTGAAATCGTCGAACCCGAGAGTGCTGATTCCCAACACCTCCCGCACGTCCTCAGCCTAGCCGAGGTTCTCGGTCTCGGACATCTCGCTGTCCAGCTGATCCGCCGCCATAGGCGGAGTCTTGGCACCCGCAAGCGCGCCCGCCTTCCTCTTCCTCCTTCTCTCAGACGAGGGAGACTTCGCCAAGTTGCGCCGGAGGTATGAGGAACTCATGTGGCAACAGCTCCTTCTGACCGGGAATAAGCCGACCCAGTCGTCTTCCCCGGCCATGAAGTGGCTGTCACCGGAGCGGCCGAAACAACCCCTCGTTGTAGCCGAGGAGCCTGTTCCCAGGCCGGTTGTTCGGCCAATTCCAGCTGCCCCACCGATTCTAGTGGAACCTCCACCTCCACAGCCGTTATTTGGGGCTCCAACCAAAAATTCTCGGTCGACTCAGGGACTGCCCCATAGACTGTCTGTCACCCTCACTCCCGATAAGCCTCGGCAGGTGGAGGGTGGCTCAGGCCCGAGGCAGCTCTTTGAGGACTCTTCCGAGTCCGAGGATGATTCCTCCCTTTTCTCCAAGCGAATGGACTTGGAGTCCTCAGGAGGACAGTCGGTGGACGATAGCCCGTCCTTCCTAGGATTGCTTCGGCTCATCTCGGAGTCCACCGGGATGAAGCTCGAACCCGTTTGTAAACGGGCCAGGTATCCCCTCATGGAAATTCTGGACCGAGGGGATTCCCCTACGGAGGCCTTTCCGGTGGCCGAGGCCATAGTGGGTCCAGCCTTGGAGCTTTGGCAGCGCCCTGCTTCCTGCCCTGCGCCTTCAGCCAGGATGGCCAGGAAGTATGCGGTCCCTACCGGTTTCCTGTCCGGTTTCTCGGAACACCCCTCTGCTGAGGGGTTGGTTACTAACAGCGTTTTCCGGCGCGCCGGGAATGCCAGGGATGTGGACAAACCTCCCGACAAAGGAATCCAGAAATTGGATTATGCGGGCGAAAAAGTCTATGCTCGTCTCTCTCTCGCCCTTCGTCAAGGCCAGTTCGGCCGTCCTCATGGCACATTTTTCTCATGCCCTGTTGGGCTCCCTGGATGAGTCGTCCCTCATCTTCCCGCGGATCTGCAGACTACGGTCAGGCAGGTGCGGGACCAGGGCAGAGCAGTGGCCAAACAGCAGCTCCAGACTGCTTTAGACTGGGGACTCATGTGTCAGGTCTGTGGCGGCCAGTGGCCATCGTCGTCGGGCTTGGCTGAGGATATCCATCTTTACTCGGATACCCAGCACAAGTTGCGGATGTTCTCTTTTGGGGACTGACCTCTTCGGCCCTGGGGTGGAAGGTCACCTGCAGAGGATCGAGAAGTCAATGCTACCTTGGACTCGGTCTCTTCCGCTCAGAAGGACAAGGCCAAAGCCTCAGCCTAAGCCCTTCGTCCTTCTGCGCCCGCCCAGCAACGTCAGGGCCAGCAGGCTCGGGCTTGGCATCCCAAACCCAAGCCGTCGGCTTCCTCCAACAGGAAACAGGGAGGTAAAGGCCCAGGAGGTCCCTCGGCTGGTCCCTCTTCCAAGCCTGCCCAGTGACGGGCTGAGGGTGTCGCCCCATCCCGTCACCTCACCCCTAGTTTCCCCGTGGGAGGCGGCTCGACACTTCCTTTCCGCCTGGTCCGTTATTACCACGGACAGGTGGGTACCTGAGAGTGGTGGGGAAAAGGCCTGCCTCTAGAGATTCGAGCAGGCCCGCCCTTCAGAGCCGCCGCACCTGGGGGGCCTCGGGTCCGCAGGCTCACTGTCGGCTCGCCGGGCCGACATCGCTCTCCTCCTCCAAAAGGAGGTGATCAGGGAGGTAGCGGACCCCCCCTCAGACCCGGGGTTTGTGTCCAGGTACTTCCTGGTTCCGAAACGGACGGGGGGCTGGCGCCCCATTCTCGACCTACACGACCTGAACAAGTTCCTAAGGTCTCGAACCTTCAGGATGGTCACTCTGGCGCAGACAATACCATCTCTGGAACACGGCGTGTGGTTCTGCTCTCTGGACCTGCAGGATCGTTCTTTCACGTCCCTATCCGTCCGTCACATCGGAGATTCCTTCGCTTTCGAGCGGAGGGATCCCTCTTCGAGTTCTGAGCCATGCCCTTCGGCCTGTCTTCAGCTCCCAGGGTCTTCACCAAATGCATTGCAGTGGTGACAGCTTTCCTGCGGCGCCGGGGGGTCCGGGTGTACCCTTACTTGGATGATTGGCTGATAGCAGCCCCCTCCAGACAGGAGGTGGAGCGGTCCAGAGATCTGGCCCTCCAGGTTTGCTCTCAAGTCGGCCTTCTCATCAACGAGGCCAAGTCGGAACTCGAGCCGAAGCAGGTGATTCTGTTTATCGGGGCAGAGCTCGGCTCTCTTCGAGCCAGAGCACGGCTCCCGGCGGACAGGGCCGAGGTTCTTACCTCCTTTGCCCAATCATTTCTGGTTGGGCAATCGCGCCCTGCCCGGGACTTCCTGCGCCTCCTGGGTCTCATAGCGGCCTGTACCAGCGTGGTCCGTTGGGCACGCTGGCACATGCGCCCCCTTCAGTGGGGTCTGGCCAGCCAGTGGTCACAACGCTGCGATCCATTGGACCAGCTAGTGATGGTGACCCAGGAGATGTGGAACGCTCTCCGGTGGTGGACCGTTCCATCTCATCTGCAGGAGAGCATCCCGTTTGTCCGCCCCGAGCAGACTGTCTCTCTATCGACCGATGCCTCTCTGATGGGTTGGGGTGCCCATCTGGGGGAACACAGAGCGCACGGCCTCTGGTCCCCGCGGGAGTCCCGATGCCACATCAACCTGCTGGAGCTCCGAGCGGTCCGCCTAGCTCTCACCGCCTTTGCTCCGTTTCTCCGGGGTCAAGTGGTCTGAGTTCAGACGGACAATACCACGACCATTTACTACCTAAATCGCCAGGGCGGGACTCATTCCATGCTTCTATGCAAGGAAGCTCTCCGCATTTGGTCACTTGTGCGCAGCCTGGAGGCCGATCTCCTAGCCATTCATGTGGCAGGAGCCTCCAACACCCTGGCCGATGCCCTGAGCCGGATAGGGGCTGCATCTCACGAGTAGTCTTTCCTGCCGGAGGTAGTACAAGATCTGTTCTCCCACTGGGGCACACCTCAGGTGGACCTGTTTGCCTCCAGGGAGAACGTGAAGCTGAGGCTGTTTCATGCCCGCCCCCCTCAGCAGGGGCTCGCTGCAGGGGATGCCTTAGCGAGGCTGTGGACCCGGGCCTCTTTACGTTTTCCCCATTTCCCTTGATTCACAAGGTGCTTCTCAAGGCAAGGAGGGACAAGGCGCAGGTGATTCTGATAGCCCCAGACTGGCCCCAGCCAGTTCTGGTACCCAGATCTCCTCAGCCTCAGCTCCAGGCTCCCGAGGCAGCTTCCAGCTCGCCCGGACCTGCTCTCAGTCAATCAGGGGAAGGTGTTCCATCCGGACCTTCAATCCCTGCACCTGACGGCCTGGTTCCTGAGTGGCTAGAGTTCCAGGCCTTGGGTCTTTCCGACGAGGTCCTCAATGTTGTTGAGGCGTCCCGTAAGGAGTCGACCAGGAAATGCTATGCCTTCAAATGGAAGAGATTTTCCATTTGGTGTCAGGGCAAGGGCTTGGACCCTTCCTCCTGTTCTTTGGCAAGCATTTTGGACTATTTATGGTCCCTTTCTAGTCAAGGGCTTAGGTCGACGACCCTAAAGGTGCACCTGGCAGCCATCTCTGCTTACCGGGCGCGGGCCGGGGAGCAGTCGGTGGCGCAGGAGAAGGTGGTCTGGCGCTTTTTCAAAGGCCTTGATCACATTTCCCCTCCGGTGCGAGAACCTCCACCTCCGTGGGATTTACTGCTGGTACTGGCAAAGCTCATGGGCAAGCCATTCGAACCAATGCACAGGTGTGAACTCTCTCACCTGTCGTGGAAGACCGCCTTCTTGGTGGCTATCACGTCAGCCAGAAGGATGGGAGAACTCCAGGCGCTGCATTGAGTCTCCTTACCTGGTCTTCCACAGGGCAAGGTTGTCCTGCGTCCCCAACCGAAATTCCTTCCGAAGGTGGTGTCGGAGTTTCACCTTAACCAGGTGTTGACTCTGCCGGTGTTCTACCCCAATCACACCTCGGAGGCCGAATACAGGCTCCATACTTTGGACCCTAGAAGGGCGCTCGCTTATTATAAGGAGCGCACAGCTGAAATTCTGGGAGAGGTTCGCCAGCTGTTTGTCACCTACGCTGAAGCCACACCTGGCAGACCTGCACCAAGCGGATAAGCAGGTGGGTCACCTCCTGCATAGATCTCTGCTATAAGTTGGCGGCATGGAGCCTCCCAGAGGATAAGAGCTCATTCTGCCTGTCATACTGCTGCATCGGTGGCTGCTTCCAGGGACGTCCCTATCCAGGAAATCTGCAGGGCTGCTACCTGGAAGTCAGCACACCTTATTACCCATTACCACATCGACCTTGAGTCACGCCGGGATGCTGGTTTTGGGGCCTCGGTTCTCCAGTCTTTATTCCCTAAGTAGGGGATGCGCCTTGCCTTCCTCCTCCCGGAGAACTGCTAGGAGTCTGCCAGACAGTGTGGATGAACAACATATCCATGTCCCTAGAAATACAGGTTACTCACCTGTAACAGGAGTTCTAGGAATGGTATATGTTGTTCATCCACACGACCCACCCGACCTCCCCGCCTTCGACGCACAACCTGAGCTTCCAGCGGGCCAGATCTGGCGTCATGGGGCGGAGCCGAGAGTTTTACCACCTGGGTGGGTGGGAGGAGCCAGCTTGAAGACCTTCCGGCAAGATTTAAAGCGGCAAGGAACCTGCCAGACAGTGTGGATGAACAACATATACCATTCCTAGAACTCCTGTTACAGGTGAGTAACCTGTATTTTCAAGGTAGGGTTCCTGAGCAGAACTGATGGGACTCCATGTCTTTATCTGCTCGTCCCTTGCTATGTTTCCTTGCTAGTCAGCAGCAAGCATTATTGACAGTATCTGTGGTTACCAAGATTTATAATGAGTTGCTAACATTTTTTTTACTTTCTTTTTTTAAAGATGCCAAGAAGCATGATGAGACACAGATGTACGGTTCATCATAATACAGCAGTTAATGTGTAGATTAATTTTTATTTTGAACAATAAAAAACACAACCTAAGAAACTGCATCTGACGCACGAGTTTTCTTGTTGTATTTCTTCTTGTAATGTATATCCCCAGCTGGGGGAAACACAGGAGCATGGATCCCAGGAATGGTAGGTGGAGGTAGGGGTGGCTAGACTACTGTTAAAATGGTAGTGCTTACCCCTGCCCTTGACTTAGTTGCTGGTGTATATGCCCTTGCCATTTTATAACGGGTCTTTATAGCTAAAGGGTCCATTTTTGTAATTTATTCCCTTGCCCTGTATCATATTACCCTCATTCCCCCCCAATCCCAGTCTACACTTCTTCAAAACATTCTTCTTCTTCTCCTGCTGAAGCTCTCATCTCTTCCACCTAGCTATACAAGCTTCCATTCTGTGCTGCACCATAAATGAAAGTCTCTTCATTTCTGTAGTTTCCCCAGTCACTGTCTGCCAATCCTGAAGTGTTCTTTGATCTGCCTGTAGCCAGCCTTGCATAATGGCCTTTAGTGCCGCAGTCATGTAAATGTGCTGTAAGTATCTGGCGTTTTCTTGACAGTGTGGGGTGTTAGTCTTCGTACTAGGTGCTCAAATTGGAATGGCTTCTGGATGGTAAAAATATTTTTAACTCTGACCTACTTCTGTCCAATATGTTTCTATTTTCCTACATGCCCAAAAAATGGGTGTGGATGTGTGTGTGTGTGTGTGTGTGTGTGTGTATTCATTGTATATTTAAAAAAAAAAAAAAAAACTCCATTAATGCATCAGTTAGGGTCAATAGAACAGCGACAAAAGTTTGGAAAGGTACTGTTAGGATTCAGAACCCTAACTCCACATTAACCACACATACACACACACATATAGATAGATAGATAGATATATACTGTATATGCAAGCAGGGAAAGGGCCAAGGCAACACAACCAGTCTGAGCCAACCAGAACCAACCAGCAAGTATAAGCAAGCAGACATGCTACAGTAGAGGAGAATGGGGTGAGAGTCACCCCGACATCGGTTGGGGGGTGGGGTGGTAAGGGGGGTAACCCTAACATCACATTTCCATACTTTTGTCATTGTGCTACCAAACCTGATGCATTAATGACATTTTTTGCAGTGAATTTCCATTCTTTTTGAGAAAGTGTAATGTAAGTGGTAACTGGAATGTGTTTGTGGGAGTGCGGGCCCTCTTGGCCCTGCGCTTCCTTCACATTGCCCATTTTTTGCGTAATGGTATGCTTCTGTGGGAGCACGGGCCCTCTGGTCCTTGCACTCCCACTTACACACAAGTATGGAGCCATACAGCAGCCCCGTAGTACTGAAAAGGAACCCTCGTAACACTTATTTGGCAATATCTCAGTAACTGTAGCAACTATGGAAAAAATTCCACTGTATTTGTAATCATGACTTCGAAACCTCCACATGTAAGCTACGGGTAGGGAAAATCTGTATCTCGAATCGTTTTTGAGATACGGGTGCCAAAAAGCGCCACAGTATTTTCCTGTGGGAAATTTCTCAACTTCTGAATGCTGCAACTATAGGTCCGTTAAATGTTTTGGGACCAAACCACCGAAGGGTACATCTGTGGGACCAGGGCTGGCCACCCTGCAAATTTCATCCCAAAAGCACAATCCACCTTGGCACAATGAAGTGACACAGAAAACAACACATGGGACAATATTTTCAAGCATTGTTTTCACGAAAACAAAAAATGTTTTTTGTGATACCCCTATACCTTATAATGAAATCTTTTCATGCACAACAAAATGTTTTCACGAAAGTTTTCGCAGTGCACATATAAATGTTCCCATAGGTTAAAGATGGGACATGAAAAACTTCTGTAACCTTTGAACGGATTAATATTTTTTCACCAAATCTTCAAAAGGCACCACTTTGACCCAGGTCACATACACACATGCACATTTGAATCCAAACACACATCTTTCAGTCTGTTAAGCCTGATGAAAAAATGCACAAAAGTTGAGGATTTTTCACATTTTTGACACTCTGCAGTTTCACAACCATACATCCGACTGAAACGAAACTTTCCAGATCCAGATATCTATGGTTGGACGCCGCACGTGAAAAATGTCAGGCAAATCTGACAAATGGTTGCAAAGTTATTAAAGTGCAAACTTTGAGGTTTAACACGGAAGTGGCCGGCCAACCCTAACTATAGCTGTACTACCATGCAGCTATAATATATAATTTTCAATTATCAATGCCTGTAAAAAATTCTGCTAGCCTAAACAGTGGGAGAGAGTTCATAGACTACTCTTAAAAGAGCTTTTTGATGTAGATTTTTTTTTTTTAGCAAGCTAGATCCTGGACTCTTGACAGTCTCTCCTCTCCCTCTCCTACTTGGGTTCGATTTCCGTCATTATATTTATAGATTTCTTCCCATTCGCTTCTTCTATACAGCAGCAGCATGGTGGCACTGACTTGCTTGCTGAGCGCACCACAGACTGTCTCCTTGAAGTAGGCCCCAGTAGAAGATGACATGACTGTTTAATAAATAAATAAATAAATAAATAAAAAAAAAAAAAAAAAAAAAAAAAAAAGCTGCCTGATATGTTCTGGTCTAGCAGGATGGAAAAAGTGGAGCATACACAGACTGTGCTGGTGCTGTAATACCTTAAGTGCCCCAGGGGCAGGCACCAAGGAACTGTAGGTGTCCTGAGACAAAAGTATCTGCCCTGTGGCATCTAATTTCGAGCCCTGGAGGGACATCATTGTAATCGTGGCAGTAGTTGGACACTGCATGCAGGCTTAGGGATGCACCCTTGTAAAAGTCTGTCTTGCCTCTTCCACTCCAGATTGCCCCATGGTTGCCCAGGGTAAGGGGGTCATACTGAAAAAGGCACCCCCTGTTGCTCCATGATGGCACCTTTCTGTATAGTCTTTTTGTGGGACAGCTTTAGCTCGGTTGACACTGGGCAATTTTTAATACACAGCCATTCTGTGTGTCTTTCTTTTTTTTGTGTTTGTTTTTTAAATTTCCCTCTGCACATCCATAGGGCCAGTCTCATAATGCACACTCTGAGCCCCCCCACCCACTCCCATGCTCCACTAGCCAGGGTGAGGAAGCTATTGATCCTTGCTATCCTTGATAGCGTTTTCTGCTGTGCTACATTAGTTGGGACAGGAGTAATTTAGCCCAGTTCTCCTGCATAGCATTGCTTTCTGCTGTGCTTCACAAACCAGGGTCATATACTTGATCCTGGCTGTTCTTCATAGCAGTATGGTACCTCCAACTGGGGTTTGAGGAAACTGATCCTGGAATCGCATTAGCAGTGCTGTCTGCTGTACTAAACCAGCGGGGGCTCTGGCTCTTCAAGAATATCTACCCATAGAACCACACTCTTTGATCTTAGGATGGAGCTCTAGGACCCATGGGAGTAAACACTTGGTTAGGGCACCAGTGATGGCACTGGTGTCGTCGATACCATGCACCCGAGCCAGTAAATATGGACAATGCCCCAATTGTCTTAGTTCTGTTAGAGAGGAGAGTGGCGAACACACACCATGCTTTCAAGAAGTATTGCAAAAGGACTGAACAGGGAAAAGAAAGAGTGGCTGTCAACTGAAGGAAAGCTCTTCCTCACCATCTGCATGGTGATAGATCATCAGAAAGTAAAAATGTAAAGGAAAATTCACAGCCGGCACCATGTCCAAGTTGTTCAGCAAAGGTAAATTTGTAAACAGATAAAGAGAAGATGCCAGGGGGCGCTGATGAGCAGCTTACCAGGATAGACATGCCTGAATCTCGCTCTGCACTACCGGTCGACTAAATTTATATTAAAAGATACTAAAACCGAATTTTGAATACCATATCTAAAGTATAGTGCTTTATGAAACAGATATGGATGAGTTTCTATCATCAAATACTGGAAAAGGCCAAAGAACGGCTGGGAAAGCGGGGAAGAAGGCGACGGGTGAAGGCACTGGGGTCGTCTCGCTATCAGCGGCAGAAGTGAGTGTGCTGGGCCACGAGATGACGGAGCAAGTGATAGCGGCGCTGGAACCCAGGCTTCTTAAGATGGAGAGTAAAATGGATCTCAAACTGCAGGAGGTATTAGAACAACAACCCTCTCATGCAAATAGAATCACTGAAGCAGAGGACTTTATATCCAGGATAGAGGATGAAACTCTGGAGATTCCCGGAGAACTGGCGGCCTTGCAGAAAGAGATGGAAGAGCTGAAAGAAGCATTCAATTATCAGGAAAATTATAACTGACGCCTGAATTTACGACTGAGAGGACTCCCAGAAGGCGGGAAGAAGGGTGATGTAATGGGATTCTGTGCCAAAACTATAACTGAATTATTGGGGCTTAAATTTAAAAATGAACAGATTAAACTAGAACGGGCTCACCAAGCTGTTATTCCTCGTCCATGAGGAGATCAGCCCCCACGTCAAAATAATAATGAGATTCCATTGCATTTCAGGATAGGGAGCGAGGACTGAGAACATATAGAGAGAAAGGAAGGCTGGAATTTGAAGGTACTCTCCTATTTCTCTCACAAGATTATTCTGCAAGGCTATTGAAACGGAGGAAATTATTTAACTCCCTCATCATGACTCAGTTGAGGAACTGGAAGGTAGAGAATTTTCTCGTATACCCTGCTGCTCTCAAGATTCGACATGAAGGTGCTACGTATTCCTTTTGGGAGCTTACAAAAGCAGAGAAATTTGTGGGAGAATTGCTGAAGAAGTTGGGGGTATAATGAGACAGAACCAGGCAGTTGGCATCAATCTGTTTGTGAGAGCCCTTGCTCTGATTACAAGATTGTAGCTTTATAGTTCCAGTTTGCTGGTTTTTGAAGAAGAGCTGTGGGATTTATGACTGTGGGACCTAATCTGGGAAGAGCTTCTACCAGAGACTTGCTAAAAGGCGGGATTCTGGTCATATGACATTAATACGGAGAATCAGTTTCGAGGAAGACTGTTTATTTGGTTTCTCCCTTATCTGCCTGTAGCGATCCTTTTAATGAAGGACAGAAGGGGCAGGAAATGCATACAATAAGGATTTATGAATAGACATGAACAGTTGTAAGTCTCAGTTTGGTGCCACTCCTGAGATTAAAGGAGCTGGCACGCACGCTGTTTTCAAGACTGACTCTGCAGGGGGGGAAGGGCCTAGTGCGTAAATTGAGAGCGCAGCCCGCACCCTCCAGCAGGATACCCACAAGAACGATGTGGAAGAAGAGAAGGGTCCTTATTGGAGCAAGGGGGCCTTGGTCTCAGAGCATTGATTATATATTTTTTTATTCCTTTTAAAGGGGCAGGAAAATAATATGTAAAGTGTGATAAGAGGGGAAGGGCTGTCTTTCTTTTCTCTTTTATCTATATTAATGGGCTCACAGTCAAGGGTTCCATAAGGATTACTCTGCTGCTCTTCTTGCTCTTTCAATCCTTTCGTTTGCGTTGTGATAAATGGTTATAACAAGTAGATGATATACCAGGGAAGAAGGTTGATAGAAGGTAGTCGGCTGAAGCGACGTGGCACCAATAACTGCAAGGGAAGGAGACACTCATGCTTGACTGGCAGTTGGTGTCAGGGGTTGGAGGAAGGAGATCCGGGAGACAGAGATTAGAGGAAGAAATGAGGGTGAGAGAGAAAGGGGTGGGTGGGATCAGGGGGTAATAGGGCATATGCCAGGGTTGAAGGCTGTAAATAGTTTTGATATGTGTTGTTTCACAGTAAGGGGTATGTGTAAAGGAGTGTAATGGAGTAGGGGGTATAATTGGTGAAGGTGTGGAAGGGGGGTGAGGGGAGGGGAAGGTGTTAAGATGAAAGTTTCTGTGTTAGTTATAGATTGTTTGTGTGTTTTATGTGGTGCAACTCAAAATGCAAGTCTGATATGGAAGTCCTCTGAATGCCAAAAGATACAATCTGCTGATTTAATGGAAGGGGGTGGGAAGAGTGAGGCCCATTCGCAGGACCAACAAAGGAGTGGATATGGCTAAGGTGAAGGAGTTGACAGTGGTCTCCTGGAATGTGCGTGGGGTTGGTAACCCAATTAAGCGTGCTATGTTGCTCACAGCCCTTTAAAAGGAGCACAGATGGCACTTCTCCAGGAGACCCATCTGTCAGATATGGAACATAACAGACTCGCTAGGGGATGGGTTGGTAAATGTGTTGCGGCCTCCTACTCCCCTCGGAAACTGGAATAGCCATTCTGGTGAGCAAACACCTGCCATTGGAAATTACTAGAATGGTGAAGGACCATAAAGAGGGGCGGTATATTTTCCTGTTGGCTACTCTATATGGAGAATAAATCACTATAGGTAATCTATATATGCGCCTGCTGTATATGACCCTAAGTTTTTTTCCCTTAATTTTAGATATACTTATAAAGGAGCAATTCCTGGGCCTAATACTGGGGGGTGATATGAACAGCACGATGGATCCGGTGTTGGACCACTCTGAGGGTGGAGGCCAGATGCCAGAGGGCCTTAAACAACGGCAGGTTGGTTTGTCTGATTTGGACATGATTGATAGCCGGAGGGTGTTAAGCCCTGGAGCTAAAGAATTTACATTTTTCTGCCACCCCCATGGTACATGATCTCGAATTGATTACATATACAGTATGTACCCCGGGGATGGCATGAGTGTATCTTAGATGTTTCATATGGTCCTGTTCACATTTCAGACCATGCCATGGTAATAGCCAGAATACGGATGAGAGGGGAAAGGGACTGGCCATCACACTGGAGGTTCCCATCATATATGCTTCATAAAAAGGAATTTAGAGAGTTCTTGGGGAATCAGTGGCAGTTGTATAAAGAAACTAATGAGGGAAGTGAAGTCTCAAGAGGAATGTATTGGGAAGCAGGGAAGGCCTTCATGAGAGGCGCTATTATAGGATATATGTCTAGGGTTAAAAAGGTTAAAAGGGAGAAAAGGATGGAACTTGAAAAACAGTTAAAGTATTTGGAGAAGCGTATGGCTCTGGGAGAGAAGGGCGAAATTATACAGCTCCTAATGATCACACGGGCAGCACTGAATACGTAGATAAGAGGGGAAGCAAAAACTTAGGGGTTTTATAGTGGACGGAGCATATTTGAGTGGTCTAATAACCCGGGTCCATTACTTGTACGACTTACGAAAGGGGGTAGGTGCCCTACTAGTATACTGGGGGTTAGGAATAGTATAGGGGTACTGCAGAGGGAACGGAAGGAAATTGAGTTGTTTTTTGGACTTTTATAGTAGATTATATCAAGCTGAAGGTACTGATAGGAGTTCCTTAAGCGAAAAACTTTTCAGATAAGGTGGTACTCCCTAAGCTTAATGGGACCCAGGAGGCACAATTAAATCAACCCATCACGAAGGAAGAAATTATAAAGGTCATAGGGAAACTCCAAAGGGGAAAGGTAAGTGGCCCTGATGGGTTCTCTGTGGAATATTATAAAGCATTGGTGGGCCAGATGGCAGAGGGTCTGGTTGGAATTTGTCAGGTGGGAGGGGGGGAGGAACACGTGTGCTTGCCCCGAACATGTGGTGAGGCTATAATTTGCCTGATCCCCAAACCGGGTAAAGACGAGGCAGAGTGTGTGTCGTACAGACCAATCTCACTACTAAATTGTAACTTAAAAATATTGGAAAAAGTGTTAGCTACGCGGCTGGAGGACCTGCTGCCTGTGTTGGTGCACCCAGACCAGACCAGGTTTGTTAAGGGGAGGTCTTCTTATCATAATATGCGTCGCCTACTAAATGTGATATGGAGAGCTGGACAAATGCAGGGAAAAACATATGTCCTATCCATGGACGCCGAAAAAGCTTTTGATAGGGTGGACTGGGACTACCTCTTTGAGGTGATGGCCCGGTTTGGTCTGGGTGACGCATACATTCCGTGGGTTTGAGCCATGTATCGTGCACCCAGGGCCTGCATTCTGGTCAGTGTGTCCTCCACGGAGTATTTTGAGCTGGCAAAGGAACAAGGCAGGGTTGTCCTTTCTCTCCATTATTATTTGAGCTTGCCATTGAGCCTTTGGCTGCGGCGATTAGACAATGCTCAGAGGTACGAGGGGTTGAGAGGGTGGAGGGCACGGAGCATAAGGTGGCCCTTTATGTGGATGATATGCTTCTTTTTTTGAGGGAGCCCCTGAACTCAGTGCCCCCCTATTGGAGTTGATAAACTCTTTTGCAGTGTTTTCGGGGTACAAGATCAACATCTCTAAATCAGAGATGTTGTGCTTCCCTAAATCAGAGCAGGTAGATGAGCAGTGGGGACTGAGGGTGGCTCCGAAGGGCATCCTATATCTTGGAATCCAGGTGGGAAAGACAGTTGAATCTTTATATGGGCTGAATTACTCACCACTAATTAAAAAAGTGGAGGCAGACTTGAGGCGGTGGACACAGCTACCTATTTCGTGGTTGGGACGTATAAATTTCCTCAAAATGAATGTCCTCCCCAGGATATTGTACACTATGCAGATGTTACCGATGGGATTGGTGAAGGGAGATATATATAAACTGGAGAAATAATTTTCTAGATTTATTCGGCGAGATAAAAGGCCAAGGGCGCGGCTTCAGAGGCTAAAGGCGGAGTCGACACAGGGAGGGCTCAATTTTCCTGACATCTCAAACTATCATCTCTCCATTCAGCAAAGGTACGTGGCTGACTGGGTGAATCGCCCTATAGTAGCAAGTTGGGTGGATCTAGAGCAATGGGGATGTGAGGGTAGGCTATCAGCATACCTGCATAGTAAGGGCTTTAAAGCCTATCTTAATCAGGGGGGTGAAAATCCGCTGGTGCGAATGGCGCTAGAGGCATGGGAAGGTCTTCAGAAAAAAAGGGCATCAGGGGAGAAACATTCTTGCTTCCAGAGGCGGGGAATCCTTTTTTTTTTTTTTCTGCCAGGCCTGGAGGGCAGAGGCTTTCGAGAATGGGAGAACAATAGGGTAAAGCATATAGGAAACCTTCTGCGGAACGGGGTACTGTATCCTCTGGGGGATATTGTTAAGGGCTGAGATTAGGTGGGCATCAGTTATTCCGCTATATGCAGATTAGGGCTTTTATACAAAAAATGGGACGAAACCGGGCTCAGTCACAGGGATGGGAATCGATTGAGGCCTTGATTAATTTGGCTCAAAAGGACTCCAAGGGATTTATCCGGAAAGTCATGAGGCTGGGGAAGCAGGGTATCCAGATAACACCATTAGTGTCAAAATGCTATGGGAGAGGGACTTAAGTCATAGCATCACAGTAGAGAACTGGCAATTATTGTTGGAGGGACAGGGGGATTACTGATATGTAACAGATTCAGGAAGCCTTCTATAAATTTTACACAGGCTCTATTATCCACCTGTGGTTGTACATAAGGCCCGCCCGTCTGTTTCCCCTATGTGTGGTAGGTGCAAAGAGGAAAGGGGAAGGTATATGCACTGCTTTTGGACATGTAAGGTGCTACAGGTGTTTTGGGGTAGGGTGCTGGGTGAGATTTCAGACATGGGGGGGCTTTCCTCTGAGTGTGGACCCGATCGTGGGCCTATTTGGTGTGACACAGGGGGAGGATGGGGGAATGGGAAATGCTTCCAAGATGGGATAGGGTACTCCTGATGTTAGCTAGACACTACATACAGAATACGTGGGTGAGCTGCGAGGTGCCTACTATTCAGCAATGGTGTAACCTGTGCATTCAGACGCTTGCCCTGGAAAGGTTGACCTTGGTCCTCAGGGATAGTGAGGAGACCTTCTATAGAGAATGGACTCCATTCATGTCTTCGCTTAGTGCAGTGGAGGAAAATACCCTGCGAATGGGCCTCACTTAAGGAAAAAAAGGCATGGGGTAAAACTAGAAAAGGCCTAGAGAGGGGTATGGGGACAAGAAGTGGATGATGTATGCTGGAACTACATTTGGGATAACAGTACCTTGCATATTTATTTTTATACTTATAATTAAGTAATTAAGTTCATATTTATACAGCTGTATTTCTCTGTTTTTTTAATAGATGGATCAGATGTCAATTATTAAGAGGTCAATGTACTTTAAATGTATAACTGATAGGAATAAGGGATTGTACCACTTCGTATGTGTTGTTTTTTGTGCGTGTGTGTGTCTAAGTATTGTCTGTCGTTTTCTTGTACTGTGTGTTTTTGTTGGAAACTTAATAAAAAGATTATACAAAACAAAAAAAAAAAAGAGAGAAGATGCCAAGCAAAACCAAACACCCAGATTCCATGCTTGTGAGTGAACCACAGGGTGCACATGGCTAAGCAGAAAGGCAAAATGAGCTGAACTACAGAGGGGTCATAAAATAACCCAGGTAAGTAAAACGTATGGGAAAACCTTTCAGAGTTTGACTTTTATGGGGAATAAATACTCTTACTGCCCAGAGATAACAGGTGAGCGGTATCTGTGTATGCACTCCATAAAGCTGCATAGAATAGCCACCATGTGGTCAAATTTAGGTAGGCACCTGTCCTCCTGTGAGGGTGCTCTGAACTGCAAATGAAGAAATCAGGTTGTACCTCTCTTGTCAGAACAGATGAAGAGATATATACTTCTTGGGATGAAAAAGAAAAAAGAGAAGGAGGATGGGAATGGACAACTGCTCTATATACTGTATTTTAAGCCTAAAGCTACTCACGTGTCTCACCAAGTGAAAATTACAGGGTTGTGCAGCCTTTTTTTTTTTTTTTTTTGTAAACATTTTTGTTGTAGCCTATATGTTATCAAAACAGAACAATGCTGCACTGGGGCTGGTCAAAAGAAAGGAGAGAGAAAAACGGCTTTGTTATGCACCCAGCCCATAGGTTGAGACCTAGGAGCTAGAGGCTCTGGCTCTAGGTCGCCAAGGGGGTGGGGTACGGTGGGAGAGTGGGGGTCGGTGGAGAAGATACTGTTGTAAATTTAGTTATTTATTTGGTTTTGGTAACCGGGTGAGGTGCAGTAGACACAGAGATGCCTATTTTCAGGCACGACCCGGGAGGTTACAATAAGGAGAAAACATGACAATGAGTGATAGGCAATACAACATTTAGCTAAAATGGAATACAATAAAGTTAAAGTTACGATAAGTAACTTTCTTACATTCCAAGAATC
This sequence comes from Neoceratodus forsteri, assembly GCA_016271365.2. Classification (NCBI taxonomy): domain Eukaryota; kingdom Metazoa; phylum Chordata; order Ceratodontiformes; family Ceratodontidae; genus Neoceratodus; species Neoceratodus forsteri. The sequence continues at coordinate 322,750,823 of JADMNL010000024.1, read as the reverse complement.
AGTGTTCTCCATAGAGCCTCATTTTTTGTCTTAGTAGTCAGCCTACCACCTAGAGGGGAGGAGCAGGCTCAACCCCTAAGGCCATAGTCCCCAGTGGGGTAAAGCTGAGGAAGGGGAATCACTTGGATCATTCTCATCTGGGGGGTAGGACAGGTGGGTACAACTGGCCCCAGGGTGCAGGAGGTGTAGCTGGCTCTGACTGCTGCTGCCTCCCGTACTGGGGGAAAAGGGAGTTCACCCATAATACAAGTAAAAGTAAGTAAAGTTTTATTTATAAAGCACCCCACCCCGGAGACTCTAGGCACTGTACAGTAGTAAAAAGTATACAATAATAAAGTAAAACAGTCTTAAAATATAAACAAGAGTAAAATGTAACAAGCAGTACTATTATCACAACTAAAACTAAATAAAGACATAATATAAGTGTGTGGTATAGTCAAAAATGTTAATATAGGGAAAATGCTTCCTTAAATAGGTGGGACTTTAGACCCCTTTTAAAGGCTTCCAATGAGAGGGGCCTGTGTGGAATGTGGAATTCAGGACCCCTGTGGTAGGCGAGAAGACTTCATTGAGAAAGGCCTAGCTTAAGACAGTCGCCAGAGATGGCCAGTGCTACAGAGCAGAAAGCCAACTCTGAGTTGTCGTAAGAAGCCTTTGTCTGGTGCCGAACTGCTGCAGTACCCTTGATAGTGATGGAAGGCTGGACCGCCCCATGTCACTCGCAGGCATCTTGTAACAGAATGTGTATCTGAGCTTGCAGATGTGACTGATAAGCTGCCATATGTGCCTGGTGTGATGCTATAGTCAGGGAGACCTTAGCTAGACTAAATATTTTCCACCCAAAGACATCCATCCTGCTTAGGATCCTGCAATATTATTACGGCCTAGTCATTGGAACTGGTCCGCTATCCATCAGGGTTGAGAGAGAGACTGACCCATGCAAGGGGTGACAGACATCCCCAGGAGACGCAGTATGGGACAGGTATCAAGTCAGAAGGCCCCTAGTAGTTGGGGGAGTGGTAAAGGGACACCTCCAAACCGCCGTAGTAGTCTCTCCCGGTGAAGTATTCTTGAGAGGTATTACTGTACCACATTAATGCCATCCATGCCAAACTCCATCCCAAGTTTTGTGCACTCTACAATAACAGAGTCTGTTTATTTCTACATATCTGCAGGGAGCTTGCCACCAAAATGGTGCTGTTTATCTTCAACTATGCGGATGTGGTCTATGGTTCTGCCCCTTCCACTATCCTCACCAGACAGGATACCCTTCTCAACTTTCTGCTATTTTGCATCAAACTCTCCACCACGCATGCTCTTTCTTACTGTACTCTTCCCTGTCCGTCCTCCCACTGCTCCCTCACCGCCAGGCTCACTGTGCCACCTTCATCTACAAATATTGGTTCAACACCCTTCCCTCCTACCTCTCCTCACTCCTGTCCCAACTCCCCCCCCACTTGCTGCTCCTTCCACCCTAGGGAACATCGCACTTTCGCCATTCCTCACCCCTGCTGCACTGCTGGGCATTTGCCTTCTCCTTTAGACTTCCCTCACTCTGAAACAAACTCTCCTCTGATACTCCTCATACCCTGGCTCACCAGCTGAAACTTCAGATTCCACCCCCTTCCCTTTCCTGTTGCCCTTACTCCTGATAACCTTAAGGGCTGAACCTTAATCCATCTGTGTTATTGTTCGTGATTCTGTCTTTGTTACCACTTCTATGCACTGCTAAGGTTCCCTGCACTTTATTACCTATAAATGCAAATTGCTCATTATTTATTCTATTTCTGTATCGCATCGTTTATTTGTTTATTTTTATTTGTTTATTTAAGTCTAGGATTACAAAGTACCTTTGAGCCGAGGCTCTTTTACAAAGGTTCCACGTTGGTAAGAACAGGCAATACAGGTATCAATCAGTGACACCGATAGTTATAACTTATTAGTTAAAAGTACATTACATAAAAACACTAGGAGGTGTTGACAACATAGGATAGGGGAAGAATGGAGGAGAGGACATTGGGGGGGGTAGAGTTTGGCAGCCTACGGGGCTTTGTCAAGGCAGAAACAGTGGTGAGTGCAAGTGTTGGGCATTGGAAATAATGAAGTGCTAGGTGTGGGGTCAACAACGGGCAGCAAAGATTAAGGGCTGCAACGACAGGAGAATTGCTTAAACCGGGCAATCACAGGTGCTTGAGGCAACAAGGGAGAGGTGGAGTTTTGTCTTGAAAGCGCCCAGAGTTGGGGAGGCAGAGATGTCACTGGTAAGACTATTTAGCCAGCTGGGTGCCCTGTATGCAAATGACCTTTGCCCTTGAGTTGTATGACGATGAGGGATTTGCAGGAATCGTGGTTTTGAGCTCCTGGTGTTGCAGTTGTTAATTCTGGTTTTGAGAAGGGAGCAGACCCCTTGGGGAGCACTGCCCATCATTATGTTCTTGGCTGTGCTGCAGGTTTGATACTTTATTCAGTTGTTGAGTTGCAGCCATCCAGTTAGAGAGTAGAGGTCACAGGTATGGGTGAGACGGTGGGCTCCGGTGATGAGACGACAGGCTTTATTTAGAGAGGTAGCAACACGTTTGAGTGTGGAGGCAGTGGCAGAGCGATAAACAATGAGTCCATAGTCAATAACACTCACAATGGAGCTTTGGATGGCAGCAGACAAGGCTTCAGGGGTTAGATGTTTCCGGTGACGGAACAGTAGGCCCAGCCTGGTGTTTGCCACCTTCACAATATTATTAATATGGGCAGCATAGGAGAGTTTGGAGTCAAGGGTGATGCCAAGGTATTTGAAGGTATCGACTTGGTCAAGAGTGACTCCTTGTTTGGTATTAATGGAGAGGTGATGCTGTTTATTTTTATTGTGGGAGCTACTGAAAATCATGGTCTTAGTTTTTTTCTGGTTTAGTGTCAGTTTGTGCTTTAAGAACCAGTTTTCAACCGATGTGAAACCCCGTTGTAGGTTTCCTTGCAGTTGTTCTGGATCGTGGTGGGAGGCAAGGATAACTGCATCAGCTGCGTAGAGAATGATTTGTTCTAGACAGGAATCTGGCAGTGTGTTCAGGAATAGGCTAAAGAGGAGGGGGCCCAGTATTGACCCTTGTGGAACACCAGAGCAGAGCGGTCTGGCATCTGAGAGCGTATCTGCTATTTTTACTCTTTGGGACTGGTTGTCTAGGTGGCTTTTGAACCAGTTCACTGAATCCGGTGAGAACCCTGCCTTCCGGAGCTGGACAAGCAGGAGACTGTGGTTGACTGTATCGAAGGCCTTTATTAGATCGATGAAAGCAGCCCTCATTTGTTTACCGTTGTCCAGAGAGTGGTGAATGGTGCCGGTGAATTCAAGTAGTGCCGTGGAAGTACTGTGACCCTTTCTAAAACCGTGCTGCTGCCTACACAGGATGTTGTGCATGTCCAGGAATTCAGTAAGCTGGGCTGTCGCAATACATTCCAGGGCCTTGGAGAGTGGAGGTAGGATGGAGATTGGACGAAAATTTTCATGGGCAGATTTGTCACCACTTTTGTATATAGGGGTTACAGTGGCAGATTTCCATTTGTCAGGGAACTGGCTGAGGGAGAGGTTAAAAATCCTGGTCAGAGGCCTGAGAACTTCTTCAAGGTTGAGGGATAGAAGTTTGAGGTAGAGTGAGTCATTGCTGTTTCTGGACTTGGTAATAGCCTTGGTAACATAGCTGAGGACCTGGTACATCTTGACCGATTTAAAGTGGAAGGGAGGGTGGCTAGTGGAGGCAGAGGAGATTGGGGGCACTGAAGTGTCCTTTTTGAAAAAATCAGTGGGAAGTACAGAACTGAAGACAGTGAAGGCAGCATTGAAAGTGTCAGCAATGATTTTCGGGTCAAGTGTGGTATCACCATTTATGCAGAGCATAGATGGGGGGGTTTTAGACTGCTTCCCGGTGACTTTTTTTATGTTGTTCCAGAAGTCTCTTCCATTTCCCCAGGAACTTGAGAGCGCTCTTGAAATAGGCAGATTTTGTTTGCCGGATGGTTTTGGTGCAGTCATTTCGTGCACGTTTATAGTTAGAGATGTCTGTTTGCCTCCCAGTGCTTCTAGTGAGCTCCCAAAGATGATCCCTTGCTTTAATCGCCTTAGGTGGTCTCCTGAGAGCCAGGGGTTACAGAGGGCTTTTACTTTTCGCTTTTTTAGGTGTGCGAATTTGTTGCAGGCTTCATTAAAGATTTTGATAAAGTGGTCCGGGGCAGTGTTCACATTTGTTGCAGTGAAGATTGGTGACCAGTCCAGTTGGAGGAGGTGGGTTTTGAGATAAGTTAGCTGGCCACGCGGTAAAACTCTGCTGGTTATGGTTTTTGGGGGAGGTTTGCTGAATTTGTTGGACCAGAAGCAGCTGACAGGAGAGTGGTCACTGATTGAGTCAGGGAGGACAGTGGTGCTGGAAATCCGGGTCGGGTGGCTGGTAAGGATCCAGTTCAGTAGGCTGCTGGTGCCCATTTTATAGTTTTTCCTGGTTGGGGAGCCGACCATCTGGGTGAGGTTTCCCACTGCTATAGAATCCCTATGAGACGCTGCCTCAGCAGTAGGCCAATTTTTATTAAAGTCACCAAGAAGGATAGACTCAGTGTCCGGTGGGAGAGACCTGACATAGTCCAGAGCTGCGTTTAGGCCACAACCCTGTTCTTTTGGTGGAATGTAGATCGTGATAACTGTGAGGGCTTTTTTTGTGAGCAGCAAGGAGGATTTTGATGGGACGAATCTGTGCCGTAGTGGTTTGGGGAGCAGTGTTGATGTGGTGACCCAGGATAGTATCCTTTAGGTATAAAATGCAACCACCACCACCTCTCTTTGTTGTCTGGTCAAGTCAAAAAACATTGTACCCAGGGAGGGCGATAGCGTGGTCTGGGACAGATGGAGAGAGCTAGGTTTCAACAAGAGCTAGGATGGCCGGACAGTGTTGGCTAGCAAAGGTCTGAAGGACATCGATTTTATGAAGGAGACTACAAATGTTGAGCGAAATGATTGAGAGGGTGCCTCTGTGCTTATTCAGGTTTGGTACCTTAGTAGGGCCTGGGCTGGGATTAGGATGAATGTTGCCAGACGACAACAGCAGAAGAAGAGGCACTAGCTTCTTGGTACATATGCATAGTTCCCTAATCAGGCGCTTACGCCTTTGTGTGTGTCGAGAGTGTGGCTCACTAGTGTGTGTGTCATGGGGTGAAGGCAATGATTCAGGGTGAAAGCCGTATAGGTGGAGGAGGGAGGTACCCAAAACCCATGGGTGGGAGAGATCCGTTCCTTAGGGGTAGGCAGGGCCCAGGGCAGGTAGCTAAGTTCTTGATGTAGGGTACCTAGGTGGCAGTACGTAGAAGTGAGTAGGTAGCTGCTGGGGAGGGAGGGGAAGCAGGCGCTGGGAGGGTGGAGTAGTGGAAAGAGGGGAACAAGGACGAGGAGAAGGGGGTACAGAGTATAGGTGGGGTACATGATTAGCTGTCAGAGAGGATGGCAGTGGAGAGAGGGCGCAGGGATAGGCAAGGTGAGAAGGGAAAGGCAACAAAGGCAAGTGAGTAGAAGGGTGCGATAGGTGCACTGAAAAAAGTGGACACAGCAACACAGAGGTACTGTGATACCAGGAGTAAAAGAGTGGGAGGGCGATATGGAAGGACGAAAAGGAGGAGGGCCTGGCAAGGCACCCAGTAGAAGATAAGCAGAGGGGATGGGCAAGTAAAGGGGCATGGGGAAGGTCTATTTCATTAAGGTCGGAGGTGGGGGAGGGGGGCACGCGTAGAATTTCAGCCGCTACCACTTGCAGTCAATGGGCGCAGAAGCCCTGAGTCAGGAAGGCTTCAGTAAACCAATGCCTGAGTAGGAGAAATCACAAGGGTTCAGTCAGGGTGCACTGCAGTGAGCGACGGCCAATGGCAGCAGCCCACAGCAGCCTTGGGGAGTCAAAGAACCTTACACCGCTTTTGATGTAGCAAAGTGGCCAGGAGGTATGCAGCTGGGCGGCTGGACGTACCGAGCTGTGGCCGGTCCAAACGGAGGGCTCGTAGCCCGAAAAGTCAGGGGCAGATCTGAAAGAGGAGAGAAGAAGTAGAGTTAGCTGTGGGGAGGGTAGCAGGAACAAAGAGAGGTGACGAGGGAGCTAAATCGGGGGGCGGAGAGCTAGGCGCTGGAGAAGGCAGATGCAGCAGAGGAGATGGCGGGGGGGGGGTGTAGCAGCAAGGGGCCATTGTTTAAGAATAACAAAGCCTAGTCTTGGCATCGGGAGGGGTAAGAATTAGCAGATAGACACAGAAATTAGTAGGCTTTAGAGGGAGATGCAGGTAGTGGGAGAGGGCGGTTCAAGCCCCGTGAACAGAGGAGAAAGGCAAAAGAAAGCCAGAAATTTAGCATAGTGCACAGGAGAGCTGCAATAACCTTTTAAAACATCAATGCAGAAATTCCTTGAAATCAACACACTACACAGAGCAGAGCAAATCATTTTCAGTAAAATAAGTCTAGGCAGATCAGCTCGTAGATGGCCATAAAATTTCGGATGCTACCACTTGCAGTCAGTGGGCGCAGCAGCCTTGAGTCAGGAAGGCTTCAGGAGACCAATGTCTGAGCAGGAGAAATCACAAGGGTCCAATCAGGACACACTGCAGTGAGCGGCCAATGGCAGCAGTCCACAGCAGCCCCGGGGAGTCCAAGAACATTACCTGGCTTTCGATGTAGCAAGCTGGCCAGGAGGTGTGCAGCTGGAAGTGCCGAGCCACAGCTGGTCCAAATGGAGGGCTCGTAGCCCAAAGAAAATGGGGCAGATCCGGCTTTTGATGTAGCAAGGTGGCCATTCAGATGTTTGATACTGTGTATTGTCTGCTTCTTGCTTCACCTTCCCCTTCCCAGGATCCCACCTGGAAATGAGTCTTGGCTCAGTGTGCCTTTTCTGATTACCAAGTTCAAAATTAACCAACTAAATATGTAAATAACTATTGTGTCCTGGCTGGGCTACAGCAGGAGGCCCAGCTGCATGTCATTGTGTTTCTGTCCAGCAGATATAGCCAGTCCAGCACTTCCTTCATCTTCCTCATGAGTTGCTGATGGAGAATATCTTCAGCCTCTGAGGAGAGGTGGAAGGTACGCTTATTGTCCTGCTAAGAGGATGTTGAGGGAGCCACCAAGGGATGAGAGGGAGGCGCTTGGTAGAGTGTTGGGTTTGTCTCCTATAACCATCATCATATGTTTTCCTTACATTAGTGGAACTGCTGCCAAGACAGCTGGCCCAGAGACGTAAGGGTCTCAACAACCCTAACAGACGAGGACTGAGGTACCTGAAGTGTTCTACTAGGGTAGACATTAGTGGCTTTAAAACCTACTGCATCTGTGCCTTGTCCTTGGCCCTGTTGCTCACCCGACTGTCTTGCCATAGGGGAGGAGCAGGAAAAGTCTCCCGACCCCAGTAGCACTAGCAGAGACGGTAGCTAGTGGGTAGGTGTCCATAGTGGGAGTCCATAGCTGGATGGTTGGACAACTGGCCAACCTTTGACCCTAATGCATGGACCTGTCCAAATCTGGAGTTGGCATTGATAACGGAGACCGTGCTGACACTGGTGTTGGGCCTGATGCTGACACTGTGAGTGGTGTAGGTGCCAGGGCACACACTGACTCAGACATTGCAGCCCCAGAAGCACCAGTGATGGTGCTGGGTGCAGTGCTGACATCACTGGCGACATTGAGGCCCACACCAACACCAGCACAGGCAGCTGCACTGACCCTGGTGCTGGCATTGCAAGTTGTACTAATACCAAGATCATACAGAGAGTCAGCATTGCCTCAGCAATGGTTGACACTGAAGCTGCTGACCCTGGCAACAAAATTATCTGGTGCCAAGGGCTACTGGACCATGGTGGGTCCTGTGGGTGATCCTTGACCGCCCACAAGTGGTTTAAAGTCCACTGGACACTACCCCTTGAGACTCCGTCACAACCTCAGCCTGGTGTGGGGAGTGAGAGCACAATACTTCAATTGACTTAGAACAACATTGAGGGGACTAGGGAGAAGTGTCAAGTGCTTCTGAGCTGGGGCCGATTGTCACAGCTTCATCATTCAAATCTTCAGTGTTTTGGTGGTTGAAGAAGTGGGCATCTATGCCGTGGCTAGGCCCACGGCAGAGGAAGCGAAAAGTATGCTGGTCGTGGCAGGCGATACCCTGCTTGCACCCATAAGGCTGGTAAAGTTGTCCTAAGGGTTTTAAGACTTTTACTTTTTTTGTGTGTTTTTAAAACACGACATAAGGGAAGGAAAAAGTTAAATTGGAAGAAAACAAACACAGCAGTATACCTGAGGTTTGCAAAGTTTGCTTCCCGGCGTGTACATGATTGCAGGAAAACCAGAACTGGGGCCGTTAGGATGCCATCGCTGGTTATTGGCTATGCCTGTAGTGCCATGCATGTGCCAGTGACATCACCATTGCTCGCACCCTGACTACTGGGTATGTAACTGGCTAAAAGGGAGACAGCAGAGGGTTGGGGTCAGCAGGGTCAAATCAGAAGAGGGGGAAGTCGCAAACGGGGTACCTCAGGGATCTGTCCCGGGTGCGGTCTTCAATATGTTCATTAGTGACATTGGTGAAGGAATCTGGGGTAGGTTGTGTCTGTTTATGGAAGACACCAAGTTCTAGTGGTGAGGGAATCTGAGGAAATGCATAGGGATTTACAAAAGCTAGAGTGGTGATCTGAGGTTTGGCAGTTAAAATTCAATGCCAGGAAGTGCAGGGTAATGCACATAGAGAAAAATAATTCCAGGACAGATTACTGGATGGGTGGGGTGAGACTTAGCACTACAGCTGAGGACTGGGACCTTGGAGTTATTATCAGTGACGTCTTCAAACAATCAAGTCAATGCAACAGGGCATATATTGAAGCGAGTAGGATGCTGGGTGGTATTGGGAGGAGTATTGATAGCAGAACGGAAGCAGTAATACTTCCCCTGTGCAGAGCCTTAGTGAGGCCACACCTGGAGTACTGCGCCCAGTTCTGGCATCCTCACCTGTGGAAAGATAGGGATAGGCTGGCAACTGTACTGTGCAGGGTGACAAAAATGATTCAGGGCTCTTCTACAGAATCAGACACCCGCTCACACAAGAAGCTAAGCGGAGACTAGTACAATCGACATTTCTTCCCCTATTCGACTGCGCCGACCTACTGTATAGCCGTGGACCTAGCACTGCACTGGCCAAGCTTGACATCCTGTATAACGGTTCATTACCGGCGCCCCTTTTAAGACACCATCATTGCTGCTTACACGCTATGCTAGAATGGCAGTCCCTGAAAACTAGGAGGTTTTTAAACGCGGCAATCTGGACCTACAGAGTCCTAAGTAAACAGGCTGCCACAATACATCTCTAATCTTCTGACCAACACCAGTGCTCCTGGAAGCTACTCACTCAGGAGTCATGCCTGTCTTTCACTCGATGTCCCTAGAGTCTGATCTCGTTTCGGTTCTTCAGCACTCAGCCATGCCTTGCCAGTTCTTTAGAACTCATTACAGAAATCACTGAAGCTTGCTTACCTTGTTAAAATGTAACATTCAGAACACCGCTAAAGAAACTATTCAGACCCCTGCAATTGCTGTGCTTTGACTGCTCCTTTCAGTCAGCAAGCTTTATTGCCCGCTCGCCGCATCTCTTCCCACCCCCAAGTAACTGTGCTTAGCCCTCCACTGATCTCCTGCTCCTGCCTTTCCTCTTTCTTCCATGCTCTCCCTCATATTTCTACTCTTTTCAGCCCCTCTAACTAGTGGTAGCATCCTCCTCCCATCCAAGCGTATCTCAGCTTGTACTTAGTACTTCATTGTCTTCATAATAATGTTATAATAGCAATTAGAATTTGTGTATGCCCACATCAGATGTACTCTAAATAGATCTTATATTATTCTGCTTCTGAACTTTTAATTACCTTGTTTACCTTCTCTATCGGCACCGCAGTGTATAGTGTCATATCCTCTGCTGTAAAATAACTCTGCATATTCACTATTTTAATTACTATTCCTATACATGTCTTGTATTGTATTGTATGCCATGTTTGTTTATTTATTTATTAATTATTTTTTTCTTGCTTTCTATAGAAACACAGAATTTGATGGTACATAAGGTCCGCTTGGCCCACATAGTCTGCCCATTTCCCTACCTAATGGATAAGCTGCGGGTCCTAGTTAACCAACAGCCTACTTCCTTCTACCCCCCCCCACTAGAATTGCCTTATGCCTGTCCCATGCATTCTTGAATTCCCCCACTGTTTTTGGCTCCCGAATCTCCTCAGGAATGCTGTTCCATGCATCTACAACCCTCTCCATGAAAAATACTTCCTCACATTACCTCTGAGCCGTCCCCCTCTATCTTCAGATTGTGCCCCCTTGTTCTTGCACATCTTTTTCTGAAAGATGTTACCCTCTTGGACTTTGATTCCCTTGAGGTACTTGAAAGTTTCTAGCATGTCCCCTCCCCCTCCCTCCTTTCCTCGAGGGTATACATATTAAGCTCCTCTAGTCTTTCTGCATATGTCTTCTGGTGCAGATCCTGCACCATTTTGTTGCCCTCCTCTGAACAGCCTCCACCCTGTCTATGTCTTTGCGGAGATGGGGTCTCCAGAACTGTACACAGTACTCTAGATGTGGTCTTACCAACTGTCTGTACAGAGGGCCAACAACTTCCTTTTTTCTGCTGGTGATGCCTCTCCCTATGCATCCCAGTATCCCCAACCCTCCTTACTGCCTTCTCACATTGCTGGCCCACCTTCAGGTCATCTGATATGACTTCCCCCAGGTCCCTTTCCATTTTTGTTATTGTGAGTATCTCACCCTCCATTGTGTACTCTTCCCCTGGGTTTTTGTTTCCCAGGTGCATTACTTTGCACTTTGCGTTGAATCTAAACTGCCATACACTTGACCATTCCTTCAACCTTGCCAAGTCCCTTCTCATCCTTTCCACCCCACCTTGCGAATCAACCCTGTTGCAGATCTTTGTGTCATCTGCAAAGAGACATACTTTTTCTTCCAGTCCCTCTGCAATGTCACTTATAAAGGCATTAAAAAGGACTGGACCCAGTACTGACTGTACTATCGGCTCTGAATGGCTGACCAGGCCCACCTTGTAAATGAGTTTCTTACTTAGGGGTGTTTCACCTGGTTAAAGATTTGATTGATTGAACTGGGTAGGTCCTATGAGAAGTGCCTCAGGGCGCTAAACATGTACTCACTGGAGACCAAAAGGGAGAGGGGAGATATGATTGAGACCTTCAAATTCCTAAAAGGAATTAACAGGGTGAACTGTGGGGAACTGTTTAATTTGAATACTAGCTCACGGTCACATAGACATGAGTGGAAACTAACAGGAGGGAGGTTCAGGAGGGACATGAAGTAGTATTTTACAGAAAGGGTGGTGAAGCTGTGGAGCAGTCTACCAGCTGAAGTACTACAGTGGCGTGAAAAAATATTTGCCCCTTCCTGATTTTCTCTATTATTGCATATTTGTCACACTGGATGTTTTCAGGTCTTTAGACAAAATATAATATTAGATAAAGTGAACCTGAGTGAACAAATAACACTTGTGTTTTTTTTTGTTTGTTTTTTTTACTTATTTCATTTATTTAATGAAAAAAGTTAACCAACACCAACTGGCACTGTGTGATAAAGTAATTGCCCCCTAGTTAAATCAACCCAATTAAAGGGATAATTAGAGTCAGCTGATTGAACACAGCCAGGCTTGATTACAGCCAGCCCTGCTCAATATAAACCTCACTTATTTTGACCCTTACCATCAGAGTTACGTTGCCAGCACAAAGATTCAACAAGCACATTATGCCACGATCAAAGGAAGTTCCTGAAAAGATCAGAAAAAAAGTTGTTGCTATCTATCAGTCTGGAAAGGGTTACAAAGCGATTTCTGAGGCTGTGGGACTCCATCGAACCATAGTGAGAGCCATAATCTCCAAATGGAGAGCACTTGGAACAGTAGTGATTCTTCCCAGGAGTGGGCAGCCTGCCAAAATTACTCCAAGGGCGCAGCATAAAATCATCCAGGATGTCTCAAAGGATCCTAAAACAACATCCAAAGAACTGCAGGCTTCTCTTGCCTTCGCTAAGGTCAGTGTTCATGACTCCACAATCAGAAAAAGACTGGGCAAAAATGGACTTCATGGGAGAGTAGCAAGGCAGAAACCACTGCTAACCAAGAAGAACATAAATGCTCATCTCTCATTTGCCAAGAAGCACCTGGATGATCCACAAGCCTTTTGGGAAAATGTTCTATGGACAGATGGGTCAAAGTGGAACTTTTGGACGACATGGATCCCATTATGTCTGGCGTAAAGCAAACACAGCATTCCACAGTAAGAACATCATACCAACAGTCAAACATGGTGGTGGTAGTGTGGTGGTGTGGGGATGCTTTGCTGCCTCAGGACCTGGACGACTTGCCATAATTGAAGGAACCATGAATTCTGCTCTGTACCAGAAAATTCTTGAGGAGAATGTCCGGTCATCCGTCTGTCAGCTGAAGCGTAGTTGGGTCATGCAGCAAGACAGTGATCCAAAACACAAAAGCAAGTCCACATCAGAATGGCTAAAAAAGAAGTAAAATTAAAGTTTTGGAGTGGCTTAGTCAAAGTCCAGACCTAAACCCAATAGAGATTCTGTGGCAGGACCTGAAACGAGCAGTTCATGCTCAAAAACCTACCAATGTTACTGAATTAAAGCAGTTCTGCGATGAAGAGTGGGCTAAAATTCCTCCACAGCGATGTGAAAGACTGATATTGAATTATAGGAAGCGTTTGGTTGCAGTCACTGCAGCTAAAAGTGGCGTAACCAGTTAAGTGTAAGGGGGCAATTACTTTTTCACACAGTGCCAGTTGGTGTTGGTTAACTGTTTTCATTAAATAAATGAAATAAGTTAAAAAAAAAAAAAAAAAAACACAAGTGTTATTTGTTCACTCAGGTTCACTTTATCTCATATTACATTTTGTCTAAAGACCTGAAAACATCCAGTGTGACAAATATGCAATAATAGAGAAAATCAGGAAGGGGGCAAATACTTTTTCACGCCACGGTAAGTGCAAAAACCGGTGGTTTCAAGCATTGTTGGGACAGAATGAAAGATATAGTGCTTGCAGGGGATGGGTTGGGGAGGGCTAGGACCATGGAGGGACAGTAGGTCCTGGGGCTAGATGGGGAACTTGGGCAGACTGGATGATCCACATGTCGTTTTCTGTCATCATTTTCTTTTGTATGTTACAAAAGTTTGACTCCTGTGGGGTGCTAGCATCTGTGACCTCAGACCAAAGAGTGGGTCTCTATGGAGAAGACAGATTCTTGGAAGTTTTTTCTGAAACAGTCTGTGTAGAAGAAACATCTTAATTCCATCTAGAACCACAAATTAACTTGGTACCAGTGTAAATGTTCTCCACGAAATATTTGCATACTAGTTGGTATGATGCAAAACAGAAGTACAAGATCTGTAGCATTATGCACGTGAACTTATGCGAAGAAACTGCATACACTGCTGCTTTAGGGTGAAATATGATGCTTCGCAAGTGACTGCTCTATGTAAACAAGTTCTGCAGCACTTGATGGAAATTAGTTTTTTTTGGTTTTGTTTGTTTGTGTCATGCCGCATGTCTGGTAAAATGTAAAATTTCTCCCTGTGGGAGCAGGGTGTTTACTTCACATTCTCTAATGCAGCATGGAGCCTTGGAACATTTTTTTTTTTCACTTGTAATTAGCCTTGAGAGATATCAAATTGAATTGTTTTAATTCTGCAATTATACAGAATCAGTGTTTGGAGCCCTGTCCCAGGAGCTGCTACCCTTTTATAGGGCCGTCATGCCTGTAGACCCTGGGTGGGGCATGTGCTCCCCCCATTCCCTTCCAAGTAGTGCATTTTGGACTGAGCAGGGCTCTAAAAGAGTAGTTCAGGGTTTCATCTTTACTTATTTTTCACCCCCCCAAGCCATTTTCTTGGTATAACGTCCTTGACCCTTTGACAAGTAAGCCCCTGTCTATTGTGCAGAGACCCCAGGAGTTGCTGCAGTGTCTTAATGTATTACGTTTTTGATTTCCTTGGAAATGCAGTGGTTCTTATTTGGAAATTCAGTCCTTACAGAAACGGTGGTCTGTTCTCTGCAGTATAGCACCATGTGGTGTGACGAGCGCCCACTTTGCCTTGTAGCTGAATGGATTTTAATTACTGCTTGCATCGTCCTGCTGAGTCAGCGGTGTACTACAGCTGTGCCTGTGGTATGGCAATAGAAGTCATTATTATGACGACTTTGTACCTGATGTACAGAGCACCACAGCACAAAGAAGACTTACCATAGCAGTTCCACTGTTACAAGAATTTTAGTTTGAGAAGCTTGCACCTTTTTCCATAATATATTATTGGTTTTAAAAGACAAATAAGACATGTATTGTACAGTAAAAGACACATACTAGATAGATTAGCGTAACCTAAATAATTTGCAGTATGATACTACTGCTGTGGCCAGTGGAACACTACTTGGAATCCTCTGAGCTAAAATAGATTGATGTGAGGCAATGCTAGCCTTCTCTTGTGGTGCGGAGGTCACAGAATTCTTGCGAGTTGGCATATGTTCATATAACCAGTGCTAAGAAATGTAAAGTAATGCACCTTGGGGAAAAGGAAGCCAAGGGTGCAGTATGAAATGGGTGGTGATGGTGGTACTGGATAGCACTATGGAAGAAAAGGATTTAGGGGTAATGATATCTGAGACCCTAAAAACGTGTGCACACTGCAACAGGGCGATGGGCAAAGTGTACCGAATGACTGGATGCATAGGGAAGTGGATAGGGCACAAGGTGCTGGAGTCTACACCTGAAGTAAAACTGCAGCAGTGTGGAGGCAGTGTGGGGCAGCCAAGACGATGCATGGCGTTGGGGAAATGGCATACAAGGAGAGGGTGCATAACATGTACACCCTTGAAAAGAGCAGGGAAAGTTGGGGTGGGCACCCGTTTGGGATGCTCTGTTTCTTCTCTTGGTGGTTTACCCTGTTCATATACTTAGTTTATTTTATTACCTCCATGAGCGCGGCTTAATTGCATACCTGGATGGTTGGAGTTCTGCTTGAGATGCAACTCTTACTTGTTGGCTACTATTTTAGTTTACTAGGGAATCGTGGACTTTAGTAAAGCCTTTGCTGAGCTATATGTAAGCAATAACACCCTCCAGGGTGGGCTGTATTAGACAGTACTGGACCGCCCAGGGATGTAATGAGGCCGGACATCACAGGCAGAGGACCTTATAGCCCCTGTATTGCCCAGTACCACCCACCCTGGAGGGTATTATTGTGCTTAAAAAATGGCCCACAGTATTAAATATGTTTGAAAAGAAATGTACATGTTAAAAGTGTTAAGTTTATTTATTTCTAAATAAAATGGTTCCTCTGCCTGCATTACTTGTTGTGTGTTTTTTTTTTTTTTTATAAGCTAAGGAGATTTGTCCTTCTCAAGTCTCAGTAGTAATAACTTTTCAAGCTGGTTGTCTTGGTTTCCAACCCCTGACACACAAGGCTTGAAATTGTGCTCTCTGGATTTAGATTGAGGTAAAGGCAAGCCTGTGAATAGCTGGTATGCTTTTTTTGTGTCTGAAAGTCTCCCCACAGCTTTTTTTTCTTTTTCTTTTTTTTTTTTTTTTTTTTTGAGTAGCAGCTGAGAGAGAGGTTGATTGGGGAGATGTACATGCCAGGATGAGAGCTGCTCATGGTATAATTTGCTGTTTAATAATACGGTGAGCAGTTCTCATCCCGGCATATACAGTCTAGCTCTGTCTCCCCGATCGACCGTTTCTCTCGGCCGCTGCTCAAAAAAAAAATTCAACAATGGAAGGGGGCTTTCAGACACACACACAAACAATTCCAGCTATTTTTACCTCCATCTAAATCCTGTTTGAATCTTTTTTTGTTACTGTTTGCCCCCCCCAGCTAGTTTACAGCAACCCGACTGTCCAGCACAAGTTTCAGAGCCGTGTGCAAGCACTGTTGTTAGTTGAGATGGAGCCCGAGTGGAAATAGCACTTCTGTTGCTAAAAAAAAAAATGTTTTGTTTTATTATAAGAATGTCTTCTGTATTCAAAAGTCATGGTTTGGGTTTGGGGGATGTTGGGAGATGACTTCCATAGCTCCGGGGCTGACTTACTGGGCTGTCTATGAGTGAAAAAAATGGCAGCTAGTTCATTTTTGATTTTACAGCTGGCGCAAAGATACCAGCTTGCCTTTGGGGATGTTGTTGGCACTAGTTATTCACAGGGCTCTATTGAAAAATACCTTCACGGTAATGGAACCCTGCTAGCCAATGAGGATGCAAGCATTTACATTGCCATTTTTTTTTTTTTTTTTTGTTATTTATGCTCCTGTTGCCACAGCCCCTACCTCAGGAGGGAGCCCTCAACCCCATCCCCCAGTATCCACTGGCTGGCGCTGACCCTTACACCCAGGGCTTACACTCCCTGACAGGGCTGGCAGGGTTCCCCAACCCCCACTGGAGACCAGATCCAGTGTGGCCAGCGCTGTGGCTAGCCGGGAGTGGGGCATGCGAGGTGCCCTCTGTCATACGCCGTGGCAACGAGTTTCTCCTCTATTTTTCTCACTTGTGGAGATGAGGCATGCAGTGACGCCGGTGGAGAGAGTGTGCACGCATCCGCACATGCTCCTCCAGGCATCTGCCCCATCTCTGCCCCCCCTTCTGCAGTATCAGCACACTGCCTCCCCCAGCCTCCTCTAGGGGCCAGTAATATGCCTACACCGTCCCCGGGAAGGAGAGCAGTCCCTCCCGGACACTTCTCCTCCCTGCAACCCCGATGGCCCATGCTCGCTCCTCAAACATGGGTCGCTGGTGTTGCGCGAGGTAAAGCATCCAGTGCCTCAGCACCACCGAGCCGGCTACATTGCAATTTTCTAAAAAGCGTATACACTCTGGTATCTTTTTGAATCCTATATGCATATGTATAGTCTATGGTCATGCTATTCTAAATAAAAAAGGGGCCCTTGTTTGTACATATCTTGGTATAACCCACCTGTTTTGTGACTCAGAAATACATGATTATTTCTTCTATTTACATGCCTGTATCTTTGTATACCTTGTAACCAAGTGTTTATTATTATGACAAACAACGTATATACCAAAAAAAAAGAGAGCAGGGAAAGAGGTGACACAATTGAGGCATACAAGTACATGCATAGGAGAATAGGGTGGATGTCAAGGAAGTCTTCTCCTTGAGTTCAGATACATGCATGAGAGGGACTTCACTACAGCTGGCTGGTGGTGGTTCAAAAAGGACTTGCATCTTCATGAAGAGGGCAGTGGACAAGTGGAATAAACTGCAAGAGGAAGTGTTACAGGCCAAATCAATCTTCAGTTAGAGGTGAATGGGGAAATAAGTTTCTAGCTGGATGCTGTGAGGAAGTAGACTTGAAAGATTTGTCTTAGCTGGTTTTCTGTTTTGTTTCTAGCAGATTATTTGGTGTGTGTGTGTGTGTGTGTGTGTGTGTGTGTGTGTAAAAGCTGCTGTCTGGTTTGTAAGTGCAGGCATCATATTACAGGGGATTAGTGCTGTTTAAAGTAAGGTGGGACTCTTAACTCAGTCAGTCTTCAGTTAGAGGTGAATGGGGAAAGAAGCTTCTAGCAGCTAGAATCTAGCTGGATGCTGTGAGGAAGTAGACTTGAAAGATTTTCTTAGCTGGTAGTGCTTGGAGGTGCAGTCACAGGGCTGATACACTATCGTGAGAGTTGAGTGTAGGCCCCATTCCCTCCCTCCCCAGAGCTAGGCTGATTTTTATAGGGGAACACCGCCCTGCAGTTGGAGGAAAAGGCTTCAGGTGCAGCTTATGTAGTTTTATCCACTGGGAGCTGGGTTAAAGGGCTGAGAGGGAGTTGTACACTTCCCCTATAAGTTTACTGTCTAGTACTGTGCCTAGTAACAGGGGTACCTGTTTACTGTGGGACTATATCTCTGATTAGTGGGTGACCTGATTAGTGGGTATGGGTATATCTTGGTCTAGTGGGGAACCTGGTAGTTCACCCAAGGAAACCTATTTGGAGGGAGATGGGACCACACGTCATTAGGGCCGGCATCTTTGGGAGGGTGGTGGGGGTGCACAGGGTGTGGGGCGGCCATGATACTGGACTGAGCTTGGAAGTGCGGTGGTTGCCCAGTGTGCCATCAGCTGGCACAGCTTAGGGAGGAGGTTGAGGGGATTAGGAGACAGCTGGAGTGAGGAGGGAGGTATGGTTGGGGAATAGGGCACGGGCTCTCCCACGGGATTGCACCAAGCACTGGGGCGGGGGCATAGGGAAAGGAGTGCAGGAGAGTACTCTGGGGTCACACAGGGACCCTGACAGAGGGGGGCCCAAAAGGAGGACAGTACCAAGGAAGCAGGTAGGTATCTGGGGTTCCTCACGGGGCAAAGGAGGACATTCTCAGAGAAGCAGGCAGATGGCTAGGGCAGGACAGAAGGAAGCAATGGGGTGGATCAGACCTTAAGCTCAGTAACCACTTCAATTCTTTTCTTCTGCTTGAGGATGAGGGGATGTAGCCATAACATGGGCATTGGAGATGGAAAGGAGTGGAGGGCAGGAGGGGGGCCGGATAGCAGGAAGAACAGGGGGGAACTTGGAACATGGAAAATGGGGAGCAGTGGATCAGAGCAGGAGCAGTAGGGGGTAGAGAGAAAGCGCAAGGAGAAGGACCAGTTGGGAGGAAAAGGCAAGGAGAGGGACCAGAAGGCACAAGGAGGATACAGTAAGGCAGCTGAGGGTTTATGCCAGGGAGCACAACAGGCAAGGAGGGGCTGGAACAGAGGAGGGAAGGAGGGAGGACGAGCCAAGCAAGTTTAGCAGATCTGGAGGAGGACCAGCGCGAGCAGTGGACGGGGGAGAGCGGGGTACAAAAGGATACTCAGGAGGAGGAGAAGCATAGGATTATAGGGAGGGACTCTGTCTCCACCTCTGGGGAGCTGGACAAATGCAGGAAAAGGCCGACCGGTAAGGTGCTGACCGGGGGAAGACTGAATCCCCATGGGAACGCGAGCAGAGGAAATGGAAGTATATGGAAAGGTTGGAAGGTAGGTAGTCCTGCTAAATGCCAGGAGCTTGGGCAGTAAAATGCCTGAGCTCCAGGTGATGCTAACTGAGGGAGAGGTGGATGTGGTAGCGGTCACTGAGACCTGGGCCACCGCAGGGCATGACTGGAACCTGAAGCTGGAGGATTGCACCATGTTCAGGAAAGACGGGGGAGGAGAGGAGCGGTAGCAATAATAGTAAAAAAAAACTGCATTGGCATAGGAGGAGTGGAGGAGGCGGAGGGAACTGTGGAGACGATTCGGGTCACCTTGATAACAAATGGGCAAGAGAGTAAAATAGAGTGGTGGGAGGACCCCCGCGCTTGGTGGAGGAGCTGAGGAGAGTCTGGTGGCAGATGTTGGGAGACACTGCAAATTGGGCAGGGGAAGGGTGGTGGTGTTGGGGGACTTAAACATGCCAGGAACGGACTGGGAGACTATGACATCCTCGGTGGCCAGGGAACAGAGGTTGTTGGATGTCTTTCAGGATGCGTTCTTAACTCAGCAGGTGGGGGAACCGACCAGGGAGGCGGAGATACTGGATGTGGTCATGGCACAGTGACCAGATTGGGGGCCTGGGGGTAAGGGACCCGTTGGCGGGGAGCGACCATGCCACAGTCTGGTTCTGCCTGGACCTAGGAGGGGTAGAAGGCTGCACAAAGATGGAGGTGACCGACTTGAGGGGGTGGATTTCAAGGAAATGGGAAGGATCCTTAAGAAGCATTTGGATGGGATTGGGCCAGACATGGACGCTGACAGTAGGTGGGAAATCAGGAGGGGGTGCAGGATGCTACCAGCACCTGTGCAAGAGTAAGACGAAAATGTGGTAGGGTCCGAAAACCCTGCTGGTGGACCAGGGAGGTTCGGGAGGTGTGAGGGGAAAGAAGGCAGCTTACAGGCATTTCAAGTGTTCATGGAGTGAAAGGGATAGAGGGGAGTACGAGCTGATGGCCAGAAGGGCCACTAGGGTGGTGAGGGCGGCTAAAGCAAGTAAGGAGCAGAACCTGGCCAGGCAAATTAGGAGAGGGAATAAGGGGTTCTTTAGATACACTGGGGAAAAACAAAGGGTGAAGGGGCAGATTAGCAGGATTAAAACAGGGGTGGGATGGGCACAAGATCCAGGGGAGCAGACCGAGGTACTAAATGAGTACTCTGCCTCAGTTTTCACCAATGAAAATTGGGGGCCTGCATCATACATGGGAGGAGATAGTGAAACTGGGGGGCCTGCCGATCATCAGGTCTGGGGAGAGGATGGGCCATCACTGGCAGGAGGGAGGAAGGCAAGGCAGGGGGACGAGGTAGCGGAGGTGAAAATCATGGCAGAGAGAGTGAGGAAAACCCCCAGGTTCCTTAAGACTGAGAGAACACCTGGCCCAGATAAATTGCATCCCAGAGTGCTGAAGGAAGTGGCGGATGTCCTGGTGAAACCCCTGGCGGAGCTTTTCAGCATCTCTGAGTACAGGGTGGGTGCCCCAGGACTGGCGCATATAGTGCCATCCGCTGGGGAATCAAGGAGGTAGAGAACTACAGGTCTGTTGGCCTGACATCGGTGGTAGGCAAGGTGACGGAGGGCATTGTCAAGGAGAGGCTGGGGGGGACCTGGAAAAGTTGGGGTGCCTGGACGATAGACAGCATGGATTCATCCCAGGGAAATCGTGTCAGACAAACCTTGTGGCGTTCTATGACTGGGTGACAAGAGCCTTGGATCTGGGTAGACCGGTGGACGTCCTCTATCTTTGACTTCAGCAAGGCATTTGACTCTGTTCCTCACAGGGGCCTGTTGAATAAGCTGGGAGAAATGAGGGTGGGGAACTAGATGATCAGATGGATAGGCAGTTGGCTCCAGGACCGAACCCAGAGGGTCATGGTTGGCGGTATAGTCTCATCCCCAAGGAGGGTCATTAGTGGGGTCCCTGAGTGATCAGTCCTTGTGCCCCTCCTGTTCAGTGCCTGTGTCTCTGACATAAGGAAGGGTATCAGGAGTGAGATGAGTCTCTGCGGATGACTCAAAACTGGGGGCGGTGGTGGATACGGGGGAGGGGAGGATGGCCCTACAGGAGGACCTGGAGGCTCTGGAAAGGTGGTCTAGAAAGTGGAAATTGAGGTTTAATGCAAGGAAATGCAAGATAGTGCATCTGGGAGCCAGAAACCCAGGCCAAGAGTACACCGGAGGGGGGGATGCTACAAGTCTCAATGGCTGAGAGGAACCTGGGGGTGGTGGTGGATGTCAAGATGAACAACTCTGAGACTTGTAGTAGGGCAGCGGCCAAGGCTAATAGGGTGCTGGGATGCCTTGCTAGGGGGATCACCTTCAGAAGGAGGGAAGTGATACTCCCCCTGTACAACTGCTTGGTGAGGCAGCACCTCGAGTACCGCGCAGTTTGGAGGCCACACACACCTTAAAGAGGGACATTGAACTCCTGGAGAGGGTCCAGAGGAGGGCAACCAAAATGATCTGGGGCTTGGGGGACAGGACCTATGGGGAGAGAGACTCAAGAGCTAAATATGTACACATTGGAAGAGAGAAGGGACTGGGGGGGACATGATGGAGGTCTTCAAGTACATGAGGGGGTTAAATAGGGGAGAAGCAGTCAAGGTGCTCTGAAGGAAGGGGGGACAACTAGAGGGCATGGGTGGAAGCTGGAGCGGGGGAGGTTTAGGAGAGAAAGGAGGAGGTGCTATTTCACTGAGAGGGTGGTGGAGCCATGGAATGCGCTGCCCAGGGGGCTGGTGGATGCAGAGACGGTGGAGGGGTTCAGGAGGGGGTGGGAAAGGTACAGGGGAAGGGTTCTAGATGCAAAGTCCTGTGCAGTGGGAATATCCAGGACTGGGAAGGGAAGGGACGAGGGGGGCAGCAAGGTCAGCTCCCAGGGTGGGGGCTGACCAAACGAGCAGACACGAAAGACCATTAGGCTTATTCTGCTGGCATTTTAGTATGTTAGCTTCAAGTAGGGATGGGACAGGCACGTGAGTTTAGTTTTTAAACAAAAACAAACATTTAAAACACATACACACACACACTGGAGAGGCAGTAATAAAGGGGGATCTCCACTAGGGTAAGGCAAAATAGGTAGGGTGGGCAGACTGGATAAGCCAAGAGCCTTTTTCCGCTGTGATTGTCTATGTACATATGTATCTATATAAGTTCTGGATCTAGGCACTTCTGCGTGTGGATGTCTTTGTGTCCTTTTCATCCCCTTGCAAATGGGGCTCTCAGGCAGCCTTTGCTGTGACAACTTGTGTTGGCAGCATTGGCTAGCATTGCTGCTAGCTCCTCCCCCTCCCCAGTGTATGCCCTGGAAGTGCCAGCTGAGACCCCAGCGCAACATTACCGGGAGTCCCACCAGATCTTCTGGAAGGCAAATCCGTTGTGGAAAACAGCAGGATTTTTCATAAAGTTCAGGCCAGGGCTATCATGCCCTGTGTCTTTTGTGTTGAAGCCAGTAAAAATGGTAATTGTGTTCCCCTTACAGTGATTTTTTTTTTGTTTTGTTTTTGTGTGCCTTACCCATGGAAATTCTCTTTGCATGACATCTCTGATTCAGACCTTTTTAATAACTGGTGATCTTGTAGCCAGATATATTATAATGGCATGCTAGTGTCATGAGTTAGGCCCACTGCTAGGTATGGCTTGTTCATCCTTCATTGCCCTCATCCCGAGCATAGGCAGATCTTGCTGTTCTTTTTCTGTTTCACTTTGAGTCCTTTTTTTTTTTTTTGTGTGTCCATCTCCAACACACACATCCACTAAACTACCTGCTGTTGTAACTCTTGGCCAGACAATTTAGCCTTGGTAGTTGGTGTTGACTAGTTGTACCAGCTAGATGAGCAAACGGCAGACTTTACCAGTAGGAGTAGTGGGGTTTGTTACTTTACAGTAAAGAATTTGGCGCAAATCTTGGCACATAAGAGTGTAACCTGTACGGTTATTCCCCCCCTAAACCTCTTATGTGTCAGGCACAGCTTGTGGTGGGGGGGTTGCACCTTGCAGAGTGTTTGCCACAGGCACAGAACACAAGCACTTAATAAATAATTGGAATGGAGGGTGGTTATGGTGCTTTTGCTGCTAGAAGCTGACTGGTACCACAGTGAGCTAGTGTGCTGAGGTGTTATTAACCTCCCTCCCCCACACCTGTCACTTTGCATTGATGGCTGGGATCTACTACTAGGGAAAAGGTGGAATGGAGTTATAAAAAAATGACACTGATGTTTTTTGTATGGTCTTGAAAATTTCTATAATTAAAAAAATAAAATAAATAAATGAAAGAGTTTTAAACCTAGGTCTCCGAGAAGGAGTGATGCACCTTTGAAATGAGTGTGTTTTGATGAATGGAGCTGACAAAGGCCAATGAGCCGTGCGAGAAGAAAATAGCTATTAGGACAGTGCTGTAGGTTCCGTGTAAAATACAAAGACAGCAATTTAAGTAATGGCACACTATAGTGTTTAACACTGTAGGGAAAGGGGTCATGAAGATCAGGTTCATTCTTTTTATTTATTTATTTTTTACTTAGTTTATTGAGTAGTCTAAAGCACCACGCATAAAACAATCTAGATAACAAGTCTGCGAAGACAGTTCAATAGCATACAGTGCAGAAGTCATGGATAGCATTAACATTGTGCCTAAGGAATCAAGGACATCCTACAAAGTGGTTATGAAATTGAAGTAGTATATGCATGCATCTGGTGATGCTTTGCTTTATAGTGCGGGTAATCTAGCAGAAGGACGCTAGAGAGAAGCTGTTGTTTAGTAGGTTATATAGTTGACACTGAAGCGTAGGTTATTACCACACTGAAGAACATGCAACAGCATATAATGAGTGACACTTGTGTAATGGTTGGTGCTTCAATGAAATGTGCTATTATATTATTACTATTATTATTGTATAATTATTAGTTGTAGTACTAGTGCTCCTCCCCCAAAAAGCTGCTTGAAAGCCTGCAGTTCATTTTAATTACTTCCGTTTTCTTTGCTTATCTTCATTCCATAATTTTAACTCTTCTAAGAGGTTCTTGGTCTCATCATTCAGCCAAATAACAGTTAGCCTAACCACCAATGACAAGCTGACCCCTTCATTGCTCAGGAGCAACACTAGACATCGACTGGAGGCTGACAGCACATGTAGGTATTTGCTGCTGAATTTTGTCACCTCCACACAGGACCACCCAACCTTTCACACCCCACTGAGAAGTAATACGGTGAAACTGAGCCCTCTTACGCAGCATGGATGGATAACAACTGTAGTGGAGGCCAATTAAACCCAATTAGTATGACCAGAGTCCATGACCGGCGCAGCAGCGGGGCAGTTGCCTTGCCACTTGCAGCATCGATGACCCAAGTTTGAGGAGGAACCTGAGTTGCCAGAAGTCATTTTTTTTTTTTTTTTTATTTGCTTTTTCCGCCGACCTAGGACCCCAGCAGACATGCACGTGTGTGGTTTGGACAATATTTGGTGTTTTTCCTTTTTTTAAAAGTGACCAGATTACACGTGATTACTGTCGGGGACAGGGGGAGGTTCGGAGCCAACTCCCATCTTGACCATGATGTCACTGGAGGTCATGAAGGACTCCCATCCTATAGTAAGGAAGGGGGCAGCTCAGTCATCTAGCCTGTGTATGTAAGGCAGAAACATAAAAGAAATACTGGATTACTTTCATTCACCAAAGCAAATCAAAACTTCATTTGCAGAGTTTCGTCCCGTGGAATTACGTGGTTAAGCTCTGTGCCACATCGGTGCAGCTCTCATGAAAACCATGGGAACAGAGACCCCAGAACGGACTTTTTAGATACAGTAAGGCAACAGAATTTGTAAAGTGCCACTGGACCAATATCAGTGTTTGAACCAGGCTCCAACCTGGAAGTGTGTGTGTGTGTGTGTGTGTGTGTGTGTGTGTGTGTGTGTGTGTGTGCCGCACGCAAATGATGTTTCCAATACCTTCCTCTTGATTTTCAGAGTTTTTCACTCTGAGCAGGGTATTAAATAGCTGGTATCCCATAGTAAAATGCTACGCAAATCGAAGGGCAGTGCTAATCCTTTCCAGAAATGCATAGCAATAGACTGCTACCTTTTTTGAGTGAGTCCACGGCACAGTAGACATAAATAAACCTATATATATTTTTTTAATTTTGCTGATCAACTTTGTGCCAAGTGCTATGCATTTTCACTGTTGATGAGCAGTTTTATGCATGAAAGTGATAATCACTTTTTTCGGCTTATTTAATACCCTGCTAGGCTTTCTGTTTGCTTCCTTTTCTTTCCTTGCATTTATTTAATTAAGGCAGTCTCTCCCCCCACCCCCACCTCTGGCAGCATCCTCTTGCATACTGATGTCATGCCAAGAAATTTTCTGGGGGCACTCAAAACTTTGATCAAGGGAGGGCACTGAGTTACACATTTACATTCTTTTCTCCATTCTGAAAGCAATACCTGGATGGGAATGGGAGGGGGACGGACGGGATGCACGTGCCTTCCCCATCGTCTGTGGCATGATGACCCTGCTCTTGTGAAACCTGCTTCATGTTGAGTTTTCATTTACATATTGGCAGTTCATACTGGGACAGGTATCCAGAATATTGGCATGTGTAATTTGACAGGACAAATTTTAAAACCTTTGGTGGGGGGGTGCTGTCAGCATTTATTGGGCTAGCTGCAGAGTTCATTTAGAGTTATAAATCCTGGTGAAGTTTCTGAGGACTCTGTGTCGCCATTTTGATGCCGCAGAAGTCTTCAAGTTTACAGAAACCACTAAATTGAAAATACAAATCTTTTCAAGTACCTGGCCTACTATGCGTTGCCGTCATGTGGTGGTGTTTTTATTTTAATCCTGGCAGTAAGAAAAAGTGACAACACAGTGGCTTTTACTTTTCATTCTTAAAGTGTATTACAATTATTTTTTTTCCAATTTATTTATCAAAAATAACCCAGATGAGATGCTACATCTTGTTTTCATAACCGTCCTGCTTCTACCTGTTTCTGAATCTCTGTGGACTGGAGCACTGAGTTTTACGGCAAACCATAAATGGTTTCAAGTATGGCTGGGACAGAATGTAAGGTTTGGTGATTGCTCAGGTCGGGAGCAAGGGGGTGGTTTGGGAGGGATAAAACCACATATGGACAATAGGTTTGTTGCCATGCCTGATGCATGCAATATTTATTGTCCACATTGGGTTAAAATCCACTTACTTCTCTTATGTGCCCATTTCAGAAGAAGAAATATCTGCCTATGTCAGATTCATTGAATCTCATTAGAACAGGCAGAAGTCCTAAATGAGTACTTTGTCTCAGTTTTTACCAGGGGCGATGGAAGGGCTATGACTTGCGGGGGGAGCGGGGGCAAACCGGAGGAAGGGGTGGGACCGGTAGAGATCAGGGGCCCTGAATGGTCTGGATAAAAAGGAAGTGGCCACCACAGACAGGTGGGGGGCCAGCAGTACAGAGTGAAAAGGGAGAGGACGTGGAGGCTGAAATTAAGGTAGAGTAAGGAAAGCTCTCCAGTCCCTTCAGACGGAGAAAGCACCTGGGCCAGATGAGATGCATCCCAGGGTACTGAGGGAACTGGTGGATGTCTTGGCAGTCCCCCTAATGGAGCTTTTCAACATCTCTCTGAGGACTGGGTGGGTGCCCCAAGACTGGAGGGTGGCCCATGTACTGCCAGTCCACAAGGGGGGGGGGTCAAGAGAGGAGGCGGGAAATTACAGGCCTGTTAGCCTGACGTTCGTGGTCGGCAAGGTCATGGAGGGTATTATCAAGGAAAGGCTAGGGGGGTTATTGGAGCAAACTGGATATTTGGACAATAGGCAGCATGGCTTTGTCCCGGGAAGATCGTTCCAGACAAATCTTGAGTTCTATGACTAGGTGACGAGGGCCCTGGACCAGGGTAAGCTGGTGGACGTCCTCTTTCTGGACTTCAGCAAGGTGTTTGATTCCGTACCCCACAGTGGCCTGCTGGCTAAGCTGAAGGAAATGGGGGTGGGGAGACAGTTGTTAAGATGGATAGGAAATTGTCTCTCTGAGTGTACTCAGAAGGTGGTGGTTGGAGGGTTGGCCAGTGGGTTACTAGTGGGGTGCCCCAAGGGTCAGTGATGGGGTCACTCCTGTTCAACACCTATGTCTCAGACATAAGGAAGGGAGTCGGGACTGAAATGAGTCTCTTTGCAGATGACTCAAAGCTGTGTGCAGTGGTGGATGAGGAGGAGGAGGGGAAGGTGGCCTTGCAGGAGGACCTGGATGCTCTGAAAAGGTGGTCGGGGAGAATGGAAACTAAAATTCAGTGCGGGGAAGTGCAAGGTTCTGCACCTGGGAGTCGGAAATCCAGGCCAGGGGTATACCCTGGGAGGAGACACGATTCAAGTAATGGAGGGTGAGAGGGACCTGGGACTAGTGGTAGATGTCAAAATGAACAACTCTGAAGCCTGCAGGAGGGCAACGGCAAGGGCAAATAGGATGCTGGTATGCATTGCCAGGGGGATTACCTCCAGAAAGGTGGAAGGGATCCTTCCACTGTACAACTGCTTGGTTAGGCCACACCTCGAGTGTTGTGTGCAATTTTGGAGACCACATTTAAAGAGGGACATCGCACTCCTACAGAGGGTCCAAAGGAGGGCAACCAAAATGATCTGGGACCTGGGGAGAGGCTCAGGAGCTCGACATGTAAACCCTGGAGGAAAGGAGGGACGGGGGGGACATGACAGAGGTCTTTAAGTACATGAAAGGGATCAATAAGGGAGGCCCAGTCAGGGTGCTCCAAAGGAAGGAGGGTGGGGCAACGAGAAGTCACAGGTGTAAGTTGGAAGGGGGCAGGCTCAGAGGGGAGAGGAGGAGGTGTTATTTTGCGGAAAGGGTGGTGGAGCCATGGAATGTGCTGCCCAGGGAACTGGTAGATGTGGAGACTGTGGATGGGTTTAAGAGGGGATGAGACAGGTACAGGGGGAGAGTAAATCTGACCAGGCTCAATACAGGTGGGACATCTGGGACTGGGAGCAGTATAACCCAAGGGGAAGGAGGGGGCACCAAAATCTGCCCTCAGTGCGGGTGCTAAAAATCGAGTAGACTCAAAAGACTGTTAGGCCTATTCTGCTGGCATTTTAGTATGTTAGTATAACTCTCTCTACGTACCTCCTTTAAAATTGTTCTGTATTCCTTAAGGAATAATTATTTACCCTGCAGGGGAGCGGGACAGATACAGTAGTTCTTCCCTATAATGAACTCCTCTGGGTCCATCCCAAGTTTTCATTACAGTGAGGGTTCGTTATAATGAGAAATTGTATTTCATAAGTTTTAAAGAAGTGGGGGATCTCAGAACAGCTAACCTGCCTATGTGCAGCATTTCCTCTCAGTTTTACTTTTCTTTGCTCAGTTTTCTGCTGGCTTCTCTGTTAGTTTCTCTGTCATGCCAGTTTTAAAAAATTGAGGGACCGGAGAACTGCTCAGCTGCATGTGTGCTGCATTTCCTTTCAGTGTCGGTCAAGAGCAGGATGAGAAAAGGTGCTCAACAGACCAAAGGATACTGCATTGTTTTCAGGGTGAGAGGGTGATGTACACATGGCAGGACAGGAAAGGGAGGGAGTTTCGTTTTGCCAGGTGCAGAGCAGAAAAATGGAAAGTAAAGCCGCTCCGCTCAGGAAATCCACAGAAGCTAATACTGTACAGTACTGACACATGCAGACATGATGCACAGCAGGGACAGGGTTGGTTTTAAAAGACAGCAGTAAGGAAAGTCTGGCATCTGTAAGTATTGAAATAAGTAAAGGCTGTCCGTAGGAGACTGCTATGAGGGTGCCTGTTGTAATCTGCTTAACCATTTAATGGCCATGGGATTAAACTGAAAACAGCTGTGATGGCTCCCATTGTTCGTTATAACTGGGATTCATTATAACGAGGGAGTCCTGTGCTATCCGTTTATTGTCCAAACCATTGTTTTGCAGTGTCACAGTGGTGTCGCTTCTCTATATCTCAGCAATCTGTTTGTGACCCACACTGCTTCCTGCTCACCTAAGATATTAAATCAAAGGGAGGAGGATTGAGTGTCCCTAAGGACGCTCCTCCGGGGAGGGAAGGGATGTATAGCTTGCTCTGCTCCTGCCACCTGTGGATGCACAAGAGGTAGCACAGGCGTGGCAGTGTAGGGTGGGGTAGGACTCATAAGGCAGTTGGCTGGCAGCATGCCCGTAGCCTGTCCATATATCCTTGTGCTGGGGTTCTTGGGAGAACGAGGGGAGTATTGAGAAACTTAAGTGGTAAATCCCTTGCAGCCAAGCAGTGATATTGGCCATTGCAGGTTTGGATTGAGGATGGTATATCTGCCCAAGATGATACAGAGAGCAATGTGTGTATGTAAAAAGTAAGATGGAGTGGCCAACAGCCGATAGAACAAGTTGCACTTTGAGTGAGCTCGCTTCTAGCTCGATTTTTAGCTAGATTTTTGGAGGGTTTTACCTATGATTCTCGGTGGACTCCTGAATCCTTTCTTGTATTTAATCCAGTGTTGCAAATTCGTAAAACTGCCATGGGGAAACCAAAGCAGAACCCCTCGCAGGATCCGTCGACTGTCAAGCAGGCCAAAGTCGGGGCTGCACGTGGTGGGCAGGATGGCGACCGATCGGCTGCCACAGAACCACTGAACAGTGAAGTACTGAAGGCAGTCAAAGATCCTGGAGCATTTTATTAAAGATCTAGATAGAAAAATGGATACTTTCAACAACCGAGTCACGGTTGTTGAGACTAAGTTAGATCTAGTTGTCTCTGACTTTCTGCAAGCTAAAGCTACGGTTAATAAAACTGCAGCCGTCAGAGCGGAAGTTCTCAAGTAAAACTGGGTTCTTTGCCTTCTACTGTAACAGCTAGAAAATGGAGCATGACAGGCTAATGTCCACTTATTGGGGATCCCCGAAACAACAGAAGGACGGGATCTGCATTCTTTTATTGTAACATTGCTTAAAACTCTGTCATTGATCTTACTGGGTCTATATTTAAGACCTATTGTATTAACCCCAGACGGCGACCTACTGACTCTGACCAACCTAAGACTATTCTAATTGTTACAGCAGCTGCTCATGTTAAGGATTTAATTCTTAATGCAGCAAAAGGAAAGGGCCAATTAACTTTGCCAGATGGACCTAAGATTTACTACCCCCGACTTCAGTTGTGCTACTACGCAACAATTAATGCTGTGCGTGGAGAACTTTGATCTCTTGAAATAATACACTCCTTACAGATGCCAGCTAAATTAAAGATTTCTTATGCTGGCAGAATATATCTTTTCAATGATACTATAGAAGCTGGAAAAAGGATCCAGAAAATTGAAAGACGACTTTGCATCAACCGATCATACTTTGGAAGCTGAACAAGAGCAAGAGGATTGAATGGCAATTATTTTGAACAATAAAGTACTGTCCCAGAACTGAGTTTTTGCATTTTATCTGTTTATTGAACGTAAGCATTGTTGGGTGGTGTTGCTCTTGGGACATGTGGACGCAGGTAAGCGAAGATTTCTATATTAGTGACTGGTGGTTTCACTTTTATTTCCAGCTGCGAAGGTGGCAGGGGACAAGATGGTGTGACCGCATGGCTGAGAAATGGACGACATTCTGGTCACCACTTTTTAGTCTGTTTCCTGAACGGAGATGTTTGCTTTCATTCCCAATGTCCCTCCCCGAGATGCGGCAGTTGGAGTGGACACCTGTTAGGGATGTTCCATTGCTGGTAAATGTTAACCCTGTTATTATACTCGTTTTTTTCTTTTTTCTTTATTTCCCTAATGTGAGGTTTAAATTTATACCTAGTGGTATGGAGTTCAGCTAGAGTTTCGACTCATACTTTTACTAGGGAATCCTGGACGCGGGGCTTTATAGAGTATATACACTTTGGTATCTTTTCGAATTCTCTGTTTAGGTATCTAGTCCATTGTCCTGCTGTTAAGGGTCATTAAGGAGCACCTGCTTACACATATCTTAGTATCCCCTGCCTGTTTGTTGACACAGGAATGCAAGATTATCTCTCCTAGTTAATACATGTGCCTGTATCTCTTTTCTATGCCTTGTAACCAAGTTTTCTTTGTAATGTATTTTTACATACCTGAATAAAAATAAAGTTTAAAAAAAAAAAAAAAAAAAAAAGTAAATAACTAACCACAGTTTGTGCAAGTAGTGTTTGGGCCTAGCCCATGATGTGAAAACTGGGGACATCAGCCATGATTTCAACCAGGCTGCACAGAGCTGCAGTTGTAAAGCTTTAGAGCATTTCCGAGAAAAGATGGACAAAGTTAATAACCGTGCCCACCAGATTGCCAAATCCATCAAGTCTGTGATGCATGAAGGGGTGAGGCTACTATGTAGGTAGACGCTACGGTCGCCTGCAAAATTGGCTGCCGGAGAAGTCTTGTCTGATGGAGAGCTGCTGGCAGGAGTTGGGCCACTTGCTATTGGGTTGACCATGCTCCTCCAAATGTCAGCCATTCAGAGCCCTGCTCTGAAAAAGGGATGTTAAGAGATTTGTCCATTATCATGGCAGAACAGGTGGGTCCAGCCTCTGCTAGGCCAGAATCCCACTGTGCTAAAGACTTGGATCCGATTTCAAAGGTACCGCAGCCTACTACTTGTACTTCTGGAACTCTGTCAATGAGCACTCTCTTATTGATGCTTACAATGCACTGTCATAGGCCGTCATCGCTGTCCCAGATGCTGTGTTGGCAATAGTGTCAGATTTGATAAGGAGATTGCTGC
The DNA here is from genome assembly GCA_016271365.2 of Neoceratodus forsteri. Taxonomy (NCBI): domain Eukaryota; kingdom Metazoa; phylum Chordata; order Ceratodontiformes; family Ceratodontidae; genus Neoceratodus; species Neoceratodus forsteri. Next base: position 322,719,025 of record JADMNL010000024.1, on the reverse strand, counting down.
CTTTTCTGCCTCGGGTAATAAGTCCATTGCCCCTGTGGTGCTTATACTCCCGGAGGAGGAAGATAGTACATCCTTTCCTCCTGAAAGATGAGGAGAGTTGGGGAGGGAGATCTTGATCTCTCCACACTCTGAAGCTAGAAGATCCTGCTGGATCTACTATATCCTTGGGTAGTGAAGAAATGTTTCTGTACAGGTGACGTTCCTCTCCTGAGGACACTCTTTCTGGCTTTAATGAGACCAGTCCAGAGACTTTGTCTTTCTCCTTGTGAGAGGATTCAGGAAGAATATTTATTTACTTTTTTAAATCTTACGTTCATGCAGTTTTCACTCAGTATGCTAAGCAAATCAAGCCATTTACACTCAGTATGCTAAGCAAATCAAGCCATTTACACAAACAGATTTCCAGAAAAATTAACAAAATAGTGCCCAGGAGTTACAGTCCCCATCCAGAAGATTTAAAAAGAACAGTGTAAATTGAAAGGTTAAAGGTTACACCTGCCTTCGCCAATTTATATCTTGTAATACATAAATATATTCCCTAAATGTAACCCCTAGGTGGCACTATCCCAAAGGCTACTACCCCTGCCTGCTTGACTAGTAGCAGGTTAAAGGGCCTGAGTACTGAACGTAAGGTGCTCTAATTCGAGGACAGGGTTGTTATAGGCATAACCTGGGTACAGCCCTCTGGGAAGCTGTAACCCCTCCTCTTTCCCCTCTAGTGGCCTAAACAATATGCAGTAAACACTTTCGCAGTAGCACCTAGTCAGCATACAAATCCCCACACTGTTTGCACTTGCCACCAGGGCTGGCCCCACCAGGTCGACCCTGGAGACCCCCTGTAAAACAAGGTTAGGCACAGCAAATAACAGTACAGTGCTTTTGGTACAAACTAGAACCACAGTCAAATTAGGTGCAAAAAGAGTTAGATCTGATTTATTCAGGGGACTTAAACAAGGGAGGGGTGTAATCAGGTTGATCTGATTCTATAACTGATCTAGTTGGGCAATTATGCATGCACTTCTTAGTCCCTCAACACAGTCACATGCACACTGGGTACCCAGTTGGTGAGATAAGCTAGCCTGATGCGTTGCCCAGGGTAGGTCGGCATCGCCACTGGATGGGGCCCTGTGGAACCACATAATAATTTGTAATCCGGAGCCAGGAGGCTCAGTTTGTGATGATTGGACAAAATAATTAAATCGGATGACACACTTTGAGCTGTTGTTGCAGGGAGCTACCCTGGGGTTTACTCATGCTACCCAGTATAGGACACAGGATGGACCAAATGGAGACTGCAGCATGACTTGCTAGTTTGCCAGGAGAAGCAGGGCCCACACGATTCACCATGGTGTCGTTCCTGTTCATGATGTTGAGCAGGGGGCTGATCCCCAGGCAGGTCTCTCATCAATGGTGTTCTCTGCACCTGAAGTAGTTGGCTGGGCCAGTGTGGCAGGGTCCAGGCCAGGTAAGACCGTTCGGATATCCGTCCAGGAAGGCTGGTTGCAGCCTCCAGCAAGCGTGGCACAATTAAACAGTGGTGAACCAAATCGCGACCCACTAATAGCAAACAGCACATTTATAGTAAAGCAATCATCATACCACAATGCAAATAGCAGTCTGGCAGCAATATCAGTGTCTCTGAGCAGAACCGGGAGTTCTATGGTGAATGGATCTCCTGACAGGCCGATCGCGTACAGCAAATCTTCGGTCTTATTCAGGTTTAAATCTGGACACTCTTCAGTGGCTTTTTCATACTCCGATTCAGATACAGTCTGATTACTAAGCCTTTTCAAAAGGATTCCCTCTCGAGGGACAGCAGACAGACAGGCCAAACTCTGCCGTTCCACCAGTCTCCCGCGCAAACTACTCAGAAGCAGCTGCTGGAATCACTCAAGCTATTCACTCTCCAAACTCTATCTCAAGACTGACTCACTGCAGCAGGCAGCTTGGGAGTTTCCCTTCGGTCCAAAACATTAGATTCGTTGATTCATCTGTCTGTCAAAGCAAGGGCTCCCCTCCAGGTGCATTTAGGCACCAAACTCTCAAAACTACAATTCCTACAGAAGGTCACTCCTACAAGACCCCTGGGGACAGACTCCATTTTAGGGTCCCCAAAGGTACTGATTGACCCAGTCTAGCAGTCCAGGACCAAGATAGTGGTGATAAACGGAACTGTCCATACTGCAAAGAAGGCAGGTTAGACAAACTACAATATCACTACTATTCTAATAGATAATCAGCAAATAAGTACAGCTTCTACTAGAGCTCCCCCTGCGCAAATAGCGATGGCAGAATGGAGCGATTTATCTAGCAGCCCGGTCGGAACTCTAGCATAGAAACAGTCAACCCCCTCCCAGATTAATTATACACTGTGAGATAGGCAGCTCTTAGAGACAGAGTACAGAGGCATTAAGGCACTCTCATATAACACTTTTACAATGCTAAGACACAGGATACCAGCCTGGCAGTGGGCATTTAGGAAAGCCCAAGGAAGACTTTCGGGAACCCCCATTTGTAGGGGGTTACACAAATAACAAGGAAAAAAAATTGTTTTTCTGTTACTTTAAACATCCATTTCAAAACACAAACATAGGAGCATACCTGAGAAAGTTAACTAGTGCTGAAAATCCTGCTCATATCAAAGTAGAAGACCAGTAATTGAATTGGCCCTCATCTTGATCTCAGCCCCAGAAAATAGAGAGGACTGAGAAAATCTGCGAAATTCACCAATTAATTTTATGATCAAGGTTCGAAGTACTGTGCCTTTTGGATGATTTACTGTAATGATCATATTTAAACTGGTCAACACCGATCCATCGATTATGAATCTAGTCAAGTACTTGAACTTAGAAACATAGAATTTGCTGGTAGATGAGGATCACTTGGTCTAGCCAGTCTGGCCATTTATCTCTACCTACAGTATACCCGGAGACCCTACTTGTTCTCCGGTTCTTTCTCCAACCCCTCGTTCTTTTCCCCTAAGATTTTCTTACACATATCCCAAGCTTTCTTGAACCCCCCCCCCCATTTTCGCCCTAATTACTTCTGCTGGCAAACTGTTCCAGGAATCCACCACCCTTTCTATAAAGAACTTTCTTGCATCTTTCCTGAATTTGCCCAATTCCAGCTTCATATCATGCCCCTTGTTCTTGAGCTTGTTTTCTCCCGAAATATACCCCCTCCTGTACCTTTATTTATTATTATTATTATTATTTACCCCATTCAGGTATTTATGTCTGTATCATATCCCCATTCCCTCCTCTCTTCTAGGGTGTACATATTGAGTTCCTTCACTCTGTCCTCACAAAGTCTTTTGTTGAAGACCCCCCAAAACCACCATTTTAGTCGCTCTCCTCGGGACTGCCTCCACTCCAAGTCCTCTCTTAGATGCGGTCTCCTATACTTCACCTATAGAAAGGAGATAAACACAGAGTGTTTGTTTATAAAGCTTATGCAGATTAAATGTCTGAAGTCCTGTGTCAAAGCTGAAGGATTGAATGTCTGGTTTATGCAGTGTTTAGCAATCAGGTTGGTCATTGGGTATCCAAGATTCAGAACATACGTTTATCAATCAGACAGAAGTGTCTAAATGCAAAATAATCTGGCAAATAATGTATCTAAAACACTGCCTGAATCTAGTGGAACCAGTCTCCTTTTAATATTTTAGTGAGGTTTTTGTGTCGTGGTTAAGTTCGTGTTATCTTAAAGAACATTGTAGAACACTATCATTTCATCATTTTATGTAGCAGTTATGGTCTCCTCAGTTGTGGCAACTGTGGCAGTTCAGTCCGATTTCAGAGTTTGAAGCCGAGGGATTGTCAGAATGAAGTTCAGCCTGCTAGGTCTGCAAAAAATCTGGATCAAGTAAATATGATTTCTTTGGAGGTAGAAAGTGCCTCTTCAGTAATTGTCCCTTCCGTACTACGCTGGAGCAAGCCACCCTGACTGCCTGGCACAAGCCTAGCACACTACTGTTCATCCCTATAAAAGCAGACAAACAGTATCTGGCGCCTGTTACTTTACCTGTCTTGACACTAACTCAGTGGTAATCATGGCTGTACATGACTGGTCTCTTGGGGGCGCAGAGGATGAGCACCAAACTCAGACCTCCGCTTCCTTTAGCTTTCGCACTGCTAATTACCAAGCAGAGCTGGCCAAGTATCAGAACCGCATGTGAATGGATTTCAGTCTTATTGTCAGCAGCATGCCTGATGGGTCTATGAAGTCAGAGACCCTCCCACATGTGTCTCTGGACTCTTACGTAGGCAGGCACCTTTTGCGATCAGTCTAAAATGCCTCTGATACCACTGACTGGCTACCATCACTGGCATTTGTTTTGGATGTCACTCTTTTGGCTTCATGTTGCAGGTTTTGCCCAGGATTTGCCGCAGTTGGTCCTGAATGCATCCTTTAAAGGAACCAAGCTCTTCCAGCTAAATGTTGGGGTCCTTCTCAATTACCTAGAGACCGCCAAGAAATCTGTTGGGAATATTCAGTCCCTGGCACCAAATGATTGCCAACATGGCCATGGCAGAGGCTCCTTTCGCAGGAGCTCTTTCTTTAATCCTTACCTTGGTCAAGAATGAGGTTTTGCTACCCAGCAGCAACAGTTCATGGGTGCTCCCTACAAAGCCCCCAAGGAACTTAAGAAAGAGGGCAGTCAGCTGCCCCCTCCCTGCCTTTGGACTCCTACCCCTTGCACTGGATCCCGGGTAAGGGGCAGGATCGTTCTACTCCTACCACACTGGCAGGCAGTGACCACATACAGATTTATCCTGGACTCTGTCCTGCACAGGTATGCCCTAGAATTGGTGTCGCAACCCCCAGTAATTCCTCCAATGCCCTGCTGTTACTCAAAAGTGTACCTTACTGTCCTGAGGAAAAGATGCAGCATTACTGCACAGATATGTCATTCGGCCACTTCCTGGGCAGAAAGCTGCTGGGGATTCTACTCCAAGTATTTCTTTGTACTCAAGAAAACTGGCAGTTCTAAAGGCATAGATACAGTTCTCTATCTACACTATGGCAGTTGCACTGAATCAGGCTGATTTGTCGGATGCCTTCAAGGTATATCCTCTGCCTCCGCCCTGTGACGTTAAACCTTTTTTTCTGCTGGAAGGGATGGGTCTCCTCCTCTGCCACTCTGCAGTGTTCAAGGAATTTTCCTAGTGATAGTGATTTTTGGAGAACTTTCGACTTACTTCACAAAGTCTATTCTTAGAATCCTCATCTCTGGCTGTACCTCCCAATGATGCAGACAGTGGGAGGTCGGAAGCCATGGAGTTTCAGATTTTGTGTACATTACCATCAGAAGATGTTGGTCACTGAACCCCATATGTCCAGCCTCTGCTGACTAGCAGGGCAGAACAGTGTGGAGGGTTGCAGCATTTGCCAGGTGATACTCACAGCATGCTGTAAGATGGAGAGGCTAGGTTGCTTCCAGCATTGCTGGAAGATAGAAAGACTAGGCTTGTCCTTGGTTGTCCCTTGAAATGGGATTGACTCAAGTGCTGCGAGAAGGCTTTGGCAGTTGTTGGGTTGGCCTTGCATCTTGCAGCCCTTGAGGAGGAAGAGTAGGAGGTGGCTGTAGCCATTGTGAATTCCTTTGCTGGTCTCGGCACTGCTACAGGCTGGGGCCAGCATTGGAGGATCTTTCTTGGAGGATTTCTGAGAGATATTTTGAGCCCTCTAGACTTTCGGAGAGAGCCCTTCTCACCAGAACAAGGAGCACAAGTGCTGCTGGTGCAGGTTGTAGGATTGGGAGTTGATCACATTCCTTCTGTTGTCTTGACTCCCCCGACCGTGCAATTTTTGTCATGCTGCCTTTGGTTGAGGGTCAGGTCAAGAGCTCCTCAGTACCCCTTTTGGACTCCTCAATCTTGACTCTGGTCAAGCAGGCAGTTAAGATTTTTCTTGAGCCTGTTGACTGGTTGTGGGAGGAACTTGTTGAGGAGTTGATCTCTCAGACTCTGCTCCTGGTCCTCATACAGGAGGACATGGCTCAGTCGGTGTCCCTGACTGGATCGCTGCGGGGCTAGCCTCAGCAGATGGTCGTGCCTCCAAAGCCAGTGCTGCCGAATGTAGCTAAACATCTGGTTCCATGACCCTCTAGAGGACCCATCTCTACGTCAGCACTTGAGTCAGCAGTTGAGGTTGAGGCCCCACTCACGCTCTCAGTCTCACTCAACCTAGAGGCGCAGCCATCGACACTCCTTTACTTTCTTGTCCTCAAGCAAGGAGAGGCACTGCAGCAAGATGCAACAGTGCTATGAGGCACTTCTCTGGTAGTAGTGGACCATTGTGGGGCAAGGTAAGGTTCTACTGTCTGGATCTTCAGTTGCCTGGCAGCTGCCAGCCATACCCACACTGGTTCATCCAAGGAAGATGTCCCCAGTGTCTGCTTCTCCGTCTCTGAGGGTGGACCTGCCACCACTGCAGTGCTTGGTGGAAGCTCCCACAAAGGACTCCATGCTACTGCTGGTTTGCCAGGCTGGCTGTAAATGGAGATCACCCAGTCCGAAGACACTGTGATGATCCATAGCAGTAAATGGTCAAGAGCCGTTTTGAGGACTCCTCTGACAACTCTTGAGGGTTGTCAATGCTTTCCTCAAGGATTCATACTTTTGATTGTAGCTCGGTCAAGGAAGTGTCCTGCGGCCATGGACTGTGTTTTTTGGGTTTTACTCCACCTCACATCCATGAGCATGCCCTTGGAGCCAGTTCAGAAGAGGGCTAAATACCCCTTTACTGGCATCCTGGACAGTGACAATTCCACAGGGTTGCTTTTCCCATGGCTGAGACCATCTTAGGACCAGCTCTGGAGCTTTGGCAATGTCTAATATCCTGGCTGGCACCTTTCATCTGTATGGTCCACAAGTATGCAGTCCCTACAGGGTCTATTTTGGGGGTTCTTGGCTCACCCTTTGGCCAATGGGCTTGTATGCAAATTGGCCTACTGGAAGTCAGCCAAGGGGATGTGGACAAGCCCCTGGACAAAGAGTCCAAAAATCCTGATCACACAGCTAAGAAGGTCTATGCTGCTGTGTCGCTGGGACTCCGTCAGGCGAGCTACACTGTGATGATGGCCAGCTTTGGCCTTTCCCTGTTGGAAGTGGTGGGTGATGTCCTTCATCATGTTCCTGTTGATTGTCAGCTCACGGTGAAGTTGGTTAGAGATAATGGTCAATTACTAGCTAAACACCAGCTCCAGACTGCTCTCGACATGGGCCACTCTTGTGCCCGTGCCATGACAACAGCCATTGTGATGTGTTGCAAGGCCTAGCTGCAGCTTTCCACCTTCACGGCGGATACCCAGCACAAACTGGCTGATGTCCCAATTCGGGGTACTGACCACTGTATGGTCCATGGTGGACAACAAATGGATCACAAAATCGTCGGGTGCTTGTGAGATGTGTTCTCCAGTTGCTCTAACTGGAGTCTGATACTTTCTGCCTCTTTAAGAATACCTGCTGTTGAGGCAGCTGCTCTTGTTGCCACTGTGGTTAAATCTTTATTTCAGCAGCAACTAAGCCTGCTTTTGTTTACACAGTTGCCAACCTCAGATTGAAACTCTCCATCTTTTATTCAGGTCTTGTATTGCTTGTTTGATTGTAGATTCTTTCTGTCCCCAAGGGTGCCCAGGCCAAGTTGATGGCTGTAATGGCATGTTGCACTGCTCCTGAGAGAGCAGAGGCAGAGCTGTTTGGTCAGCGACTTTGAGTGTCCTCTCTTCCCACCATGTTCAGCACAAATTGCAGTAAGTTGCTCAGCACTCCGTGATCACGTCAAGTCGTTTTGATAAATTAAACAAATAAAACCATAGTGATTTTGACATAGATGAAACTCTTTAGACAGTGACAGGAAAAAACTTTGGATGTCAAAGATAAAATCCAACTAAAAGTGCATAACAAGGAGATTGCATTCTAAAGAAGATGTCTAACATAGAGCATTAACTTGGCCATTGTAATAACTAGGAAATGAGCAGCCAACTGAATCAGCACAGCATTCACAAGTGGAAGTACATAAGCATTACAGTTGCATACACTAAGTTCCAGCAAGTGATTCTTAAAGCCCCCAAGTGAAGAACATTCTTGGAGGCTACAAGGGAGGACATTCCACAGGATCAGAATGGAGGTGGCAAACGACCTATAGCCTAGGGCGGTCCTAACTCTAGGCACGTGGAGAAGCATTTGGTTAGAGGATCTGAGTGAGCGCCTTTTTGGTTTGGCCATTACCAGATCTTTTAGGCTAGGGGGAGCTTTGCTGAGCCCAAGTTTAAAGGCTAGACACAGGGAAGAATAAGCTAGTCTACCTTGAATTGGTGTCCAGTTTTGTATATGAAGTACATTACAGTGGTGCTCCCTAGAGGAAGCCCCAACTAAGTGTCCTTTCCTATGATAAAAAGTTCTATGTTTTTGCATCTACATGCTTCTGATGGCGTATAGAACCGATGATCCATAGAGTAAAGTGGGGAGAAGGATGCCAGTAGCAATGCGTATCCGAGATTCCTTAGTGAGAAAGGGACTTGGGTGATGCAGGAGGCCTATCTTTTGGTTCAGAGGTTTAGTTTGATGATCAGTGTACTCTGAAGGCACCGTCTTGGTGTAAATGTACTCCTAGGTACTTAACGGACTCCACTACTTCAATCGCAGACTCATTTTTGAGAGTAGGCATCAGAAATTGTTGCCTATGGGGACCTAGGTTTTTAGGGCCAAAAAGGATGGCCTTTGTCTTTGTGGCAAAGCAGTTTATTGATGTAGAACCATTTCTCAAGTAACTGAAGGTCTTTAGCGAGTAGGCCATTCATAGACTAATCACCTGCTGCAAAAACTGTACTGGCCTAGTTAGTAATGTTTTTTTTTTTTTTTTATTTCCATTCTGGTTAGCTAGAGGCTTAAACTAGCTGGAAAAGGAAGAATCACCTTCGGGCAACCAGAGACGGATGTCGCCTCAAATAGGTTGCACCCTGTTTGGCTCAAGCATCATTCACAAATTGCAAAATCTCCTTTTATTTGTAAGTTTTACTGCAGCATTTGACCAGCTTTACTCCTCTAAAGTATGGGCCATGCCCCAAACGGCATTAGGTATCATGTCTACTTTGTTAGATTAGAACTGTGACAAGTTGAAGATTATTCCCCTTACAGTGATACCATGATTGTTCAAAATGGATTTGGTGTCTGAATTTAGCACTCCAGAACTTAGAGATGCATGTCACAAACTGTACTAGATATCATCCTTCCATGATAGCTGCATTGCTGTGCCAGTTTGGAAGATGATTCAGGCAACAGTTTGAAAGTTATATCTGAAAAACTGTGTTTGCCACATCTGTTTAATTTTTAACAAAAGTGCCCCTTCTCCTGGGGCAGAAATCATGTTGGTCTTGTCCTAAGTGGCATTAGATAACACTCTAGGCTACTAGTTCCGCCCAGAGTTTCAAGATGATACTACTTGCACTCTGAGAACATAGGTTATGGGTAATTTGATAGGCAACATGCCGTTATTTCGTCTGACATTTGCACCCCCTGCTTCAGTCTCCAGTTCTGTTTGCAGCTACTTGTCATTGAACCATTAGTTATTGTTCTCTAATGATTCAGTAAAGTCTTTACTTGTTCGTAAGAATCCTGTGTCCAAAGTGGCTGTTCTTGGTAAGTCTTGGGTACCTTTTTCGGTTCTTTTTTCTGGGGGTGGTGGCAGCCCAAAATCACATTTGTGCATCTAGCCGTCTGAGTGAACAACCTGCCATTGTCACCTTCGCCAGCTTAAGCCCGATATCTGTTGTGGCTGAGGATAGCCACACAAAAAAAACTCTTGCCACCTTCTTTTTTTTTTTTTACTTTTTTGTCTGTCCCCCCACCCCCCCAATTTCTCCTTGCCAGTTGCCAGGTCCTCTTTCTGCCTGCCTAAACCCTTTTTGCACGCTGTAAGAGTCCTCTGATGGTCCAACCCACCACCAGCCTTTGCTTGACATACTCTCTGAAATCCTCACCTTCACCCACAACTTGTCCCCTGAAGGTGGAACCCCTGCTTTTCCAAGCCGGGATGAGAAAACTTCACTTGACGGTTGAAGTCTGGGAGGAGGAGCTGGCACCCTCCTTTATTCCTCCCAGGGTGTGGTCCTGAGGAGCTACCTAGCATAATGCCTGTTGGGGCCCTTGAAAGGGCAGGTGAGCCCTGCTCTACCTTCAGAACTCCCCCTGGCTGACCCACTCTGTGTGTCCGTGTTGCCTCTGTGCCACTTGTCAGGTGATCTGGTGCGTGCCAGTGTGAGGTCACTTCAGAGGACCACTTACTCCTTCCCACACAACACGTCCTTCCCTGGGCCACCATGAGGTAGCCATGAAGTGAAAGGAGGTGCCCTTCCTGCCAAAACAGACATCAGACCCAGCATCACTGGTTGGCACTTGACAACCTGGGATCAGGGTACAAACCCATGTTATCTGTCCACTTGCTGTTTTTGATTATCACGATATTTTAACTTGCTGCTTATTGACTTGAAAATTTCTCTAGCAAGAATATCTCTGGCTAGTCCGGCCTGGTGGTGCTGAGGGTTGAGGCGCTGGACGCTACACCTCGCGCCACGCCGGCGACCTGGGTTTGGGAACGGACTCAGGCCATTGGGGGTGGCAGGGGAGGGAAGGGATTAAGCGTCCAAATGACTGCGCTTTCCTTCCTAGGGAGGATCCGGGTTCAAGGCCCACTCCTTGGCGGCTCCTGATGGAGATTGGGGGTAGTGCAAGGAACTCATGGGTGCTATTTACTTGGGGTGGAGTGGTGGCGATGTCGCACGCCTGTGTCAGAACTTCATTGTACATCCACACCGAGAGGGGAAACCACAAAGACTAAAACTCCACGAAGGGACAGGGAGGTATGAGGGCTCCAGTGACCAGTCCCAATCCCAGTGCCAAACCACTTCTTCGGTCCCCCAGGGCCTCTACCAGGACGGACCCTCTAATCTCAGATAGGCTGCCAGGTAGGTGGGCGGGCCCTCCTCCTCCCCCTTCCCTCCCCCGGGGGTTATCGGGGCAGGAAAGTCCTGGTGGGGTCTCGGTGGGGAGTAGAGGCATAGGTCGAGTGGGCACCTCTGAGAGATGCCCTGCCCTGTAGAACTTGTACTGTGTGTGTGTGTGTGTGTGTGTGTGTGTGTGTGTGTGTATAATATACATACATATATGTGTGTGTGTGTGTATATATCTGTGTGTGTGTGTGTGTGTGTGTGTGTGTGTGTGTGTGTGTGTGTGTGTGTGTGTGTGTGTGTATGTGTGTGTGTGTGTGTGTGTGTGTATATATATATATATATATATATATATATATATATATAATGTATAATGTATAGATATATATATATATATATATATATATATATGTGTGTGTATATATGTATATGATATATATATATACACATATATATATATATATATATATGTACATATGTATATATATGTACACATATATGTATATATATATATATACACACATATATATATATATACACACACATATATGTGTGTATATATATATATATGTATGTGTGTGTATATATATATATATATATATATATATATATATATATATGTGTGTGTGTGTGTGTGTGTGTGTGTATATATATATATATATATATATATATATATATGTATGTATGTATTTATATGTGTGTGTGTGTGTATATATATATATATATGTGTGTGTGTGTGTGTGTGTGTGTGTGTGTATATATATATATATATATATATATATATATATATATATATATATATATGTGTGTGTGTGTGTGTATGTGTGTATATATATATATATATATATATATATATATATATATATATATATATATATATATATATATATATATATATATATATATATATATATATATATATATATATATATATATATATATATATATATATATATATATATATATATATATATGTGTGTGTGTGTGTGTATGTATATATGTATATATATATATATATATATATATATATATATATATACACACACACACACATACATATTCTCTGGTTTTTACAGGGTCCATTTCAGTATGTGAATGTTACAGATGGAAATCTTATCTTTCACTGCAGTAATAGCTGGACCTTTTAAAAGAAAACAAATGCAGCCTTGTTCAGTACTTAATCATAGCAGACTCTTAGCAGATATAAATGTCTCAGGATTTCACAGTAATTGCATCACATCTTGCAAAAAGAAGCACCTTAGTTGGGGTGTAAAAGGACTAGCACAGGACTTCTGCTTCAGTCCTCATTGCATACTACAGACATATTTGGACCTGAAATTGTTCCATCTTTGGCAGCTGTCTTTATTCTTGTTGATACTCCAACACATGTTGGTTCTTAGTATTATGATATTTTGTGCTAGGTTAATTTTTGTCTTGTATTTTTCTTTTTCCTGAAGCTGGAACACTCATTTAGTGTGCTGCCTTGTTTGTTTTTCTTTGTCCACATAGAAACATAGAAACATAGAATTTGACGGCAGATAAGGACCGCTTGGCCCACCCAGTCTGCCCATTTCCCTACCTACTGGATAAGCTGCAGATCCTAGTTAACCAGCAGCCTACTTCTTCCTACCCCCACCCCCAGAATTGCCTTATGACTATCCCATGCATGCTTGAATTCCACCACTGATTTTGACTCCACAACCTCCTCCAGAAGGCCATTCCATGCATCCACAACCCTCTCTGTGAAAAAATGCTTCCTTAAATTACCTTTGAGCCGCCCCCCTCTATCTTCAAATTGTGCCCTCTTGTTCTTGCACACCTCTTTTTTTGAAAGATGCTACCCTCTTGGACTTTGTTGATTCCCTTGAGGTACTTGAAAGTTTCTATCATGTGCCCCTCTCCCTCCTTTCCTCGAGGCTATACATATTAAGCTCCTTAAGTCTCTCTTCATATGTCTTCCGGTGCAGACCCTGCACCATTTTAGTTAACCCTCCTCTGGACAGCTTCCATCCTGTCTGTATGTCTTTGCGGAGATTGGGTCTCAGAGAACTGCACACAGTACTCCAGATGGGGTCTCACCAGCTGTCTGTACAGAGGGATAATAACTTCCTGTTTTCTACTGGTGATGCCTCTGCCTATGCATCCCAGTATCCCCAACCCCTCCTTGCTGCCTTCTCACATTGCTTGCCCACCTTTAGGTCATCTGATATGACTACCCCCAGGTCCCTTTCCATTTTGTTGTTGTTAGTATCTCACCCCCATTGTGTACTCTTCCCTGGGTTTTGTTTCCCAGGTGCATTACCTTGCACTTCTTAGCATTGAATCTAAGCTGCCATACATTTGACCATTCCTCTAACCTTGCCAAGTCCCTTCTCATCCTTTCCACCCACCCTGTGCATCAACTCTGTTGCAGATCTTAGTGTCATCTGCAAAGAGACATATTTTCCTTCCAGTCCTTCTGCAATGTCGCTTATAAAGACATTGAGAGGACTGGTCCTATCTCTGAACCCTGCGGTACCCGCTAGTAACCTCCTTTCTTCTGGGTGGACTCCATTTACTATTACTCTCTGTGTCCTATTCTCCAGCCAATTCTTACCCAGGCTGTCATCTTGGGACCCACTCCCAGGCTGGCTAACTTATATATTAATCTTTTGTGTGGGACTGTGTCAAATGCCTTGCTAAAGTCTAGGTAGGCCATGTCCACAGCCCTCCCTGATCTACTACTTTGGTCACCCAGTCAAAGAAACCTATCAGATTCTGTCTGGCATGACCTTCCCGCTGTGAATCCATGCTGCCTAGGGTCCTGTGCCCTTCTGGCCTCTAGATACGACAGTTCTTTCCTTTAGAAGTGATTCCATCATTTTCCTATCACTGAGGTTAAACTAACAGGTCTATAGTTTCCTGCTTCGCCTTGCTCCCACTTTGTGAAGGGAATCACATCTGCCCTCCTCCAGTCCTCGGTACCACCCCATCCTCCCATGATTTGTTAAAGAGGGTAGTCAGTGGTGTCACTAGTTCTACCCTAGTTCTTTTAGAATTCTGGGATGAATCCCATCAGGCCCCATTACTTTTGTCCACCTTCAGTTTTAAGAGTTCTTTCAGAACCCTTTCTTCTGTAAATGGGCTGGTATCAACTTCTGTATCCAGAGTGTTACTACTGTTTGTTTTATGTACCTCCCCTCTTCCTTTGTAAATACTGAGCAAAAATATTTGTTTAGTATCTCTGCCTTTCACATTCTCCTCTGCCCACCCTCCCTCCCTCCCCTTTATTAATGACCTTATAATGACCTTTAAATCCAATGGTCATGTGTAGATTATTGTTTTCATCCAGCTTTATCTCCTCCTCTATCATCTGCTTGGTCCTCCAACTGTGGTTCAGTTACCTTATTTGTCATACAGCAGTTGCTGGTTCCAGCAGCAAGACACAGCCTCTATTGGAAAGTGGACCTTCAGTGTGGGGCCAGTTCAGGTGAGTGTGGGGGGGGGTTCAAGAGGGGTGCGGGTTGGTGGGTGCACAGTGGGAAGTCAGGTGGGGGTGCAGGTCTGATCATCGGTGTACTTTTTTTTTCTCTTTTCAGGTTTCAAAAAAAAATATATAAAGTCAGCGAGGGACTGTTTTCTCCTTTGCAGGTAGATACTTACATGGAAGGGTGGTGGTGCCACTGGCCCCCAATGGGGGATATTATTAAAAGTAATTCGGGGATTGGACTTTTGGTTCAAATTGAAGCCAGTATTCAAGTAACAAGAGCCTTGTCACAGGAATACTGGGTTTAATTTGTACTAAAAGTCTGATTAAAATAGTGAAAATAACGTTTAAAATGACACTGTATAGACTTGCACGGAGCACGTCCCTGCGCTGGTTCTATGGTGACATCACAAAAGAAAGCATGGGGGACGGATTTGCAAGTCTGGAAGTGGAAGGGATTGAGTGGGTAGCCCCCTTTGGGGCAAAATGTGATCCCTTCCTTACAGGGCAGATCATATCGTCTTAAAACTGGTATGGAGGAACTGCCATTCATGTTAGGGAGCCCCCTATTTGATTTGTAATGTATTGAGAAAGGTGCTCTTTAAACTGGCTTACTTTTTAAATAAAGTGCAACTCCCAGCCATTGTGTAGGTGATTGATAGGGAAAGGCACACATAGGAAGCTGCACCCTGGGAGCAGATGGGCAGACTAGGTGGGCCAAACGGTCCTTATCTGCCGTCAAATTCTATGTTTCTATGTTTAGTACTGAAAATAGGTTGCAGTGTGAAAAAGTAGCAGGGACAGAGAAAGGTTGTTGTTGCAAACAAATTTATTGTTGAGCCACAAGCGAAGCATTCTCACGATATCTTGGTACTTCGACTCTACTCTGTTGGTAGGGAGCCTGCTAATGGAGACAGCCATACATCTCCCAAACATTTAATAAACCCCAAATTAGCAGCGCAACCCTTGTTCATTCACAAACTTTTAATCACCACATGCGCTCTCTTTTTCTCTGTTTCTGGGGACATGGATCTGTTGTTCATCCACACTGTCTGGCAGGTTCCTTGCCGCTTTAAATCTTGCCGAAAGGTCTTCAAGCTGGCTCCTCCCACCCACCCGGGTGGTAAAACTCTCGGCTCCGCCCCATGACGCCAGATCTTCCTTACTGCTTGGAAGCTCAGGTTTCCTCCTTAATGCTCTGCGTATAGACTGGATCCTAATTCTTTGGTTCGACCGAAACTTATTCTTAAATTTTAAAGACTTTGGTCAAATTACTCCCTTGCGGCTATGATGGACAAATCTACTCCCGGTTTTCGGTGGTGCCCATGTGGGCAGAAAATGTCCAGGATGGATCCGCACTCCACATGCGTCTACTGCCTCGGCCTAGACCGTGACCCTGTGAGGCATGAGAGTTATGCTGTTCGTTTTCGGCCAACATCCTGGAAGACCGTGCTGCCCGGTTACAGCTTGGGCGCCCTGAGAAGCGCTACCCGCCGGTGAAGTCAAAGGAGGCCCATTGGGCGGTGTCCACGGCGGCTGGCTCGGCTGAGCAACTCTATCAGATGATCACCCTCGGGGAGGAGGCAGCACAGGCCGCATCATCCTCTTCCTCGGTCGCGGCATTTATCCCACTCTCTTTGGGATCCTCCTACGCAGCTTCTTTTAAGGAGCTTTGCCAATCCCTTTCCACGAAGGGAGAGGGGCCATCGGGACATTCTTCTCGGTCCAAAAAGAAGGACCTGAAAGGTAAGTCCCGCCATCAGCATTCATGGGAGTGGGAAAGGTCCCCTTGCCCGGACAGTTGACACTCTACTTTGGTCGAGGTTGCAGCTAAGGCCGCTGGATTTACGGTGTCCCTGTCAGGTCAGCCGGCTGAGACACCCGTCGATGTGGTCGAGATTTTTCTCGACCCGTCGGACAGGCTGTCGACTGGTGAAGCCAACAACCCTTTTTCACCGGTTCTCCCGGTGGAGACCGAGGACTTGCGTGTGCCAGAGTCCCCAGTCAAGGCTTCCGAGCCGAGGGAAGAGCGGGTGTCCCCTGCCCCTTCCCAGACCTGTCCTTGGAAACACAGAGGATCTCTGTCTCGGACATCGTCTCGGTCCAGCCAATCCCGCTGACTTTGGCGGTCTTGGTCTCGGCACTGAAGTAAGCGGCGCCGCCGCTCATCTCGTCTTCCTCCTCAAGGAGGAGGAAAGGCCCAGAGATTGCATCAGCGCTGCAGGTCCTTTTCCCTCTAAGGTCCTTCGTGACAGGAGGTCATTGTGGTGACCTCCAAGCTGATGTAAAACGGTCTGTGTTCCTCATTGTTGGATTTAGTATGCAATGGCACCATGTCATAAAATACTTTGATGTATTTAATGTATCAAGGAGAGGATTGTGAGGCAGCTGGAATGGTTAGGGCACCAGGATGATGAACAGTATGGCTTCGTTCCAGGTAGATTGTGTCAGTCCAACCTCATAAGAGTTTTATGACTGGGTGATGGGGGGCCTTGGACAGACATAGACTGGTGGATGTCCTATACATAGATTTCAGCAAGACCTTTGATTCAGTACCACATTATAGGCTGATTTTCTTTCTTTCTTTTTTTTTTTTTAAAGCTGGGGGGGTGTGGTGGGAAGACAGGAGCTCAATTGGGTTGAAAATTGGCTCTCGGGGTGTTTACAGAGGGTAATGGTGGGTGGGATACTCTCCTCTCCCAGGAAGGTAATCAGTGGGGTCCCTCAGCGTTCAGTGTTGGGGCCACTCTTGTTCAACACCTATGTCTTGGATATGGGGAGGGGGGTTGGGAATAGGTTGAGTCTCTTTGCGGACGATTCAAAACCGAGAGCACTGGTGGATTGTGATGAAGCGAGGGAGTTGGTCCAGGGGGATCTGGATACTCTGGAGGGGTTGTCAAGGAGGTAGGGACTGAAATTTAATGCCAGGAAATGTAAGGTACTACATTTGGGAGTCAAAAACCCAGGCCATGAATACACCTGGGGGGGGGAATCGCACTACACGCCACATTGGGAGAAAAGGATTTAGGGGTGGTGATAGACGTCAAAATGAATAACTCTGAAAACTGTAGAACTGCAGCCAAAGCAAACAGGATATTGGGCTGCATAACCAGGGGAATTGCGCCCAGAAGGAGGGAGGTGATCCTCCCTCTGTATAATGCCTTGGTTAGGCCGCAGCTAGAGTACTGTGTACAGTTCTGGAGACCTCATCTGAAGGACATAGCACTGCTAGAGAGGGTCCAGAGGAGAGTGACCAGGATGACTCTGGGCATGGAGGGGAAGCCTTATGAAGAGAGACTGGAAGAGCTTGGGCTTTACTCGCTGGAGGAGAGGAGAGGAGGGACGGGGGAGATATGATAGAGGTTTTCAAGTATGTAAAAGGAATAACCAGGAGTGGAACCAAGGAGCCTTTTAGGCTAAAGAAAGGGGGAACAACCAGGGGCCATGAGTGGAAGCTGGAGGGGGGAACTACAGGGGGGAGTGTTGGAAGCATTTTTTCACTGAGAGGTGGTGGCGCCATGGAATGTGCTGCCTGGGAGGCTGGTGGAGGAGGGCACAGTGGAGGGCTTCAAGAAGGGGTGGGACAGGTACAAGGGGAAACAAACTAAAGACCCTCTTGGGGCTGGGGGGTGGTAAGGCGAGCAGCCACAAGGTTGCTGGCTTTCGAGCAGATAAGACAGACCATTTGGCCTATTCTGCTGGCTTTTTAGTGTTAGTATGCTAGTACCTTGTGTGTATAAAACCTGTAAATGTTGAAAATACCATGGCACTAGGTGTTTTTGATATAGGTAAAAAGTTACTGGGGACTCTATGATAACAATTAAGTTACTTGTGCTATTTAAAATGCATGTAAATTGCTGTAAACTGAACAAGTCGAAATTTCATGGTGATTTACTTATATCCCATGATGCTTTGCAGTATGGAAGTATGTGTGATGATGTGTTTTGTTTCAGTGCTTCTGCACAGAGGTTCTTTGTCTTTAGCTTGTTGTTTTATTTGAGTCACCACCACCCAAGCAAACAAGATCCGCATAGGGGAGGCTAAATCTCAACAGCTAAGGGAGATCAGAGATCAGTGAGTCAGTCGGTGTAGGCTAAGTGTAGAGGAAAGACTTGCACAGTCTTGTTGCTACAAACTGATGTACTGAAGGTTATCTCTTGCGTTTTGAATAAACATCGCACAGAGATTGTGTGTTGAACTTGAAGTTTGGTGTCTGGTCCATCTGTTATCCCACAACCCCTCCACATGCTTCAGTCACCAACCTGGTATGTTCTTGCAGAGCTGCATCATGTTTCTCCAGTTTGGAGAGAGTTTTCTCAATTTTTGTATCTATAGCTTTCATAGAGATGAACATCTGATGCCAGTGGGGGTTGGTGGTTGGGCCTGCAGGGCTGCTTGCCTCATGGCTGATATAGTCTCCGGGCTTCATTAACTTCTGCGCCCCTGGATGCTGTTTTTTTTTTTCCCCATGATTTTAAATGAGGCTAGCAGCATAGCATAGAGGTTAGAGTAACGAGCTTTGAATGAGCTTGGTACATCCAGCAGACCTGGGTTTGATTCCCACAACCTCCACATGCATACTGCGTGACTCTGAGCAAGTCACTTAACCTCCACAGAGCTCCCAGATCATCCCTGAAAACAGGCACTTGCTCCTAGTGGACCATATCCAGTTACCAAAGGGGAAAAAAGTGGTAATGATCAATTTTGCTAGCACTCAGGAACATGACGCTGTACAGTTTTGAATTGTTGGTAGCAGTTAAATTGCAATGTATATCAAAATAGCTGCGCTCATTTGCAGAGCTGGCAGAGAAAGCTTCCTATCTGGAGATCATCTCTCTAGGGCAAACCGTACTGTAACCCAAGAAGCTGGTATTCCTTCTGGATGTTGATCACTTACAGATGGGTCTTCTCTTCAGGAGGACAGATAGGCCAAAAAGAAAAAAAAAAAAAGTGTTGTTCAAATTGGTCTAATGCCATGTGCCAAAAGGACAGAAAACTAGCACTGGAGATGCCTTAAGGAGAAGCAAGTTCATGAGACTACTGCTATAGAGTTGGTCATTAGACCCAGGGTCCCAAAGCAACAGGGAGCCAAAAACACCATCTGGGATTTCAGACCATGAATATCCCATTTTAGAATATCACTTCTAAAAGAGGAGAGAGGAACCCTAGAAAAATCTTTCTGAAAATAAATTACAAGGAGGTCCAGTCTCTGGACTGAAGAAAGGGAACTCTTTCTTTCTACAAACTATCCAACCATACTGTTCTTGGACCTGTAAGGCCCTGGTTGCAAGAGGGGCTTTCTGACTGTTCTGAAGAAGTTCTAATCAGAACGTCGGACAGATCAGGAGAAAAATGTGACTGCCCTCCTGTCTGAGGCATAGGATGAGTTGTACAGGAGTGGGTTTTAAGAAACACCTGTGCAAATCAGGAGTAACAAACTGTAGCTGTGGTGAAATAACTTGTAAAGACAGGGAAAATCTGCCTGAACATGGAGAGCATTTGTGCCTGCACAGTCAGGGCTGCCGTTATGGGGGGACAACCGGGACTTTTTTCCCGGGCCCGGCAGTAAGGGAGGCCCGGCCGTCCGACTGAGCAGCGCTCTGTGCTAAAAAATCAATTAGCGCCACTGTAAAACCTTTTTCTTTGCCATCCGGGGAGGTGTATCTATGCATCAGTCTTCCTTCCATTGCTGTTGCATAAATAACTCGCGAGTAAAGAAAAAGAACTTACAGTGGTGGCCAGCTGTCAGCCGCTCAGACTCCTGCTAAACCGTCCCGTGATGACGCTCAGAGTGTACCGCGCCACGCCATGCGCTTGAGCGGAACGCGCTGGCCAGTGGCCAGTCAGACTCGAGAGAGAGGAGTTGTCAGGAGCTCAACTCGCACGGAGGCAGCCTTAAATTAAGTTTAGACTAGACAAGTTTCATTCTTGCCACAGATCTGGCTGGCTCATCGATGCACATAACGGGAATTCAGGACGGAAATAGACATTCCGATGCGATCATCCATTCCAGGGGGCCTATCTGGAGTCTAGCCATCCGAAGAATTCGATCTCTCCTCGGGGTGTCACATTGCAGAGTCTCGGAGTCCGAGTAGGTAAGCTTTCTGATTCTGAAGGCCGAACTGCTGTTCTTGTTCCACCTGTGTACTTATTGCAAATAGTTTACATTTATATTTATTGGCCCCGATATTTGAAACTGCTCCTGGCATTGGCAATACTGGCAGCTTTCCTCTTGGGAGGATGTCCGTCGCCCCCCCCCCGACATCATACTGTCTGCTATCCCAGATTGCCACTTGTGACATCATACTGTTCAGAACATAGGGGAGGGCTGGGGATTGAACCCTGTTCTGCATGTCTGTAGGTGACAGCCCATTACATTATGCTGGCCAGGAACATAAGGGAAGACTGAGTGATTAAACCCTTGCTTGCAGATTTGCATTTAATAGCCTACATGGTGCCTCATATTGCCTAACCATAGAGAACCCCATAGTGTCCCTTGTTTGGTTTTGAGGGTCTGATGTGGTTGATACTGTAGTGCTGTATTGTGTAGGGCACTGGTAGTATGCCTTGCAGCCTCTGGGAGTCACTGCTCAGTGCGGTGCCTTGTGCACATGTGAGGAGACCACATACTCCTGCAGGTAATGTCCATGGGCCTCTCATAATAAGGGGGAGAGCCTAAACCAAAATGCCTTCTGAACATTGCCCAGAAAATCGATATACAACAATCTCGGATGGAAGCAGCAGAACCACCACAACCAGAGGCTGAATACACATTGCATGCATTTTAGGATCTGGAAAAATGGATGAGACAACACAAATAATGCCAAAGGAGTGTACACAAGACCAGGATTTGAACAAGGATCCTCTCAAATCCATCCAGGAATAGTTTCCACTTCAACAATAGAATGCACCAGAGGGAGAGTACATCTTAAATGCAGAACAACCCAAGTCTAATAGGTTGGATCCACAAGAAAAATAAATAAATATATGCTCCCCTCTCCTCAAACTGGCCATTATTACAAGGAGAACAAGGAATTCTAAAAGCCAGAATTAAAAACCTAAATGGATAAAAAAAAAAGAAAAATAGAGCCTCCAAAAGTGCCTCTGATGATTGCTTTGCTCTCCTGTGTGACGATAAAGAATGGGTGGACTCAGAAAAACTCACAAATATTGAGGAGACAATGATAATCACAGCACAACTGCCTGATACTACCTCCACAATTCATGTCTAATTTTTCACATTCAGGTACTTTTAAAATTGCTTCCATAAATGTCAACAGTGTTAGAAACTTGAAAAGATGGTTATGTGTATTTTCAACTGTAAAGGATTCCTCCTTGGAAATTATTTTATTTCGGGGAAACTAGAATGTCTTCTCTATCTAGAATCCAAGCCAGATGTTCATGGGGAAGGGGTCATTCTAGTTGGTCCTTTGGGCATGATAGTGTTGGGTGATGAGTGCTGTAAAATGGCAAATGCATGTGGGCGAAAGCAAAAGGGCAACAATATGGGCAAATGTGACAAGAAAGCACTGGGTCAGATGAGCATCTTTGTCCTCTGGATGCCACTCGTGTGGTGCTGGCTGCAGCTCCGAGGATGCTTATATTTTGTTTTGGGGTGCATGGGGACAAAGCCCCCTGCATGGGAGGTGTGGGGGACAAAGCCCCCTGTATATGGTAATATTGCCCTGAGGTGCATCAATGGTACTTTTGCTGTGAGTTGCGTCAGGCACTGAGTGGGAGCTGCACGGAAGTGCAGTGAGCTGCAGTGGCAGCCAGGTGTGCTTCATGACCTGTTGTCATGGGGATCCCGTGTAGGACTGGCTAGTTGTCCTGTGTGACAGGTGTAGCTCATCAGGTGGGTAGCAGATTCCATGTGATGTCAGTACTCTGTCCCGTTGCTGTGGGTTGACTAGATGTGTGTTCTCCATTGCATTTGTCAGTGTCTTTCTCTTTCTGTGTCTGGCCCAAGGATGTCTTGACAATTTGTGACAGGTCAAAAGGGGAAACCACAACTGCTGGTTGGCGAACATCATTCTGGCTACAATACATGTTTGGGTGGTCTCTCTAGTATTTGCTGTTTGTGTGTGTCCCATGTGCTTTTTTGGTTTTTCCATTATGTGTCGTGGTTTTAACTCGTCACCCTACTGCTCTGTCACCCAGATGGTGGTCACCCTTTTACATTCACCCTTTTTACATAGTACCAGGCATGACCAATGTGATAGGGTGCAGATACTGTTTAAAAACATGGAAAAATCATTACATGATTGGTGGAAATTACTTCTAGACATCAGTATCTCAGACACCCAGATGTGAATACATTAATGTCTATGCCCTCCATGCTAATGTAATGTGAACTGAATTGTTCAAACTGATAGAGGCTATTTATATACAGCATGGTTTGTAGTCTTAGGAGGTGATTTCAATTGCCTGGTTTCCCAAATGGGCAGGGGGCCAGCCAAAACAGTAAAGCTTTTTTGTGATTCTAATTTTTAAAATAAAATGTACAAAATGGCTGGATTGCAGGATGCATATAGAGCAAACATTTCTTTGGGGGTTCACACATACATAAGAACCAGTTTTGCAACTACATTTTGTGTGTGTGTGTGTGTGTGTGTCTGTACAATAATGGCCTGGGAAATTGGAATTGCTTGGCTCCTCCCAATAGAAATATATGATGATCACCTACTTTCTGGGATCAGACTCAGAATGACAAAAACAAACAAGTGAAAGGTTATTAGAAAATAAATAATGATATTCTAAATGATAAAGATATTTTAAAATAATTCAAAGCCTTACTAGAAGCCAGGGCATCAGTTGTCTGTTTTTATGATCAGTTAGATGATTGGTGTATGGACACATAATGTGACATTAAAAACTATATCCTTAACAGAACAGCACAAGTACATCACACACACAAAAAAATACCTAGGACTGAGGGATCAGTTATTTAGATTGCTTTCTAGGGCAAGGGAAGTGGTGCCATCTGCAAACTCAAATAAGTAGAATTAAATCTCAATACTGCATGTGCCATGAAGTGCATTGTTGTGATTATAAAACAATCCTAATATTGTTATAAAAATGAATAAGGTTCACAACTTGTCTGTTGCATTCGGACCACTGCCAGCCATCGTGGGAATCATGAGGGTTTACATCATGGCTGGCAGCAGACCACATTTATAAAAAAAAATCTTCTGTTGTTATGAATAAGACTCCAGGCTAAAAGTACATTTCTTCATTGAAAATGGCATTGGGAAAGCTTCACAAAATCTTGTTTTTATCTTCACTAACAGCCCCAAAACTCACCTGAGAGCACCAAAAATCCCAGAGCTTCTGGGGGCCTGGCGGCCCCCAGACCCCTGGCTTACTTTGTCGGGGATACAGGGGCCCTCATCTGACTGCCTGCCCAGGGCCCTGAAATTGCTAGCTGCAGCCCTGTGCAGTTCCAAGAATGACATTAATTAACTTATGCTGGTGATGCACCAGTGAAACATGTCAGGAAAGTGGAGGAGCACATGATAAATCAGTGCACATATAAGAGGTGTTTTTGTGTGACATTTGGTAGGCATGCAGAGTCGGTGCTTGTGCAAATAATGAAATAATGGCCACAACTAGGCTGAAAAAAGAAATTAAAAAAATAATAAACCCCATCTCAACAATAGCAGGAAAAACCAAAAGGAAGAAAGGATTATACAGACCAAAAAAAAAAGCCTAGCTACTCAATGTTGCAAGGGGGTGGGGGGGAGATATGATGTATGGTTGTTTTTAGATATACCCCATGGCCAGGGGCATTGTAAGGCATGAGGTGAAGCTGAGTGAATTCAGCCCCTTGACGTGGTGGTAAACCTGGTACAACAAATGCCCTCAGAGTGCCTTACTACTTGTATCTTATAAAATGGGTATTTACTGAAATAAAATAAGTAGTAAAACAAAAACATTAAAAATAAATGAACATTATTTGCAGGCTGTTTAAAAATAAAATGTTGACAAATTTATTTTAGTGTAGTTGTGTCTTTTATTGATTTATGCCTTTTTTTTTTCTTGTTTATTTGGAAAAACATCCAAGACAGCTGGCACAACCTATGTAGGTCGCTAATCACTATGCTTTTTGTTGTGTAATATATTTAATGTTTTAAACACTAGAGAGCAGTCCAGTGCAGCAGGAAACTGTGTTAAGCAGTGGCTACGAAAACAACAGTACCTGCACCTTAATAGTTTCTCTTGCACAACCTATGAGGATCGCTATGCTTTTAGTTCTGTAAATCCTTTTCTCTTTGTGTGTAAGTTTTTTATTTGTTTATTTTTAAAATATTTTATAGTATTTTTTCCCTGGTTTACACCTGCCCCAATCTCTGGTGCATGCCCATTTGGAGGCACACTGTGCTTTGAGACACCCTCCCTACTTGCCGCCCCATCCTGCCTACGCTGCCATTGGACTTCCACCTGGTGGCAGCGGAACTATTGCGGGGGGGGGGGGCGACAACCTCCTGAGGAGAGTGAGCTGCCAGGCTACTCAGTCCCGCCTCCCCCCAATGCCGGCTCCCTAACCACCCAAGATCATTCTGGCATGATGCCTCAGCCCTCTGCGCCACTGGGCTGGCATTGTGTTTTTTTTTGTTTTTTTTTTATTAAAACAGGAGAGCAGTCGGGCACTGCTGAAGGCTGAAGTAAGCGGCACCTACAAGAAGAAATCATGTACAGTACCTTTGTAGTTTCAGGAGCCATTCGCTTTCTTCTGTTACCAGCTTGTTTTTAAATGTTAGTTCCACAGTAACGGAAGTGGGTGGCCGGGGAGATAGTAATCTCTTATTTTTTTTTTTAAACTTTGTTTATTGCTTTTGAAAAATGCAATTACATAGAGAACAATCGGCTGCAAGGCATCACAGTAATAAAAACATACAGATATATCCAATGTATATAAGAATTGTAAACCTCCACAGAATTGAGTTGGGTAGTGGGGGGTTAAACGTAATTTTTCAAAATCATCATTAGAAACCAAACAGCTACAGCCATCTAAGGCTTTTGGGATAAAAGTCCAAAATGTTTTAACCTAAAATGTCCATCACTCAGCAACCAGTGTTGATGTGTCCCCAAGTCCAGAATGGTTGTCCTTACATATTTAGTGCCTAAAAAAAAAAAAAAAAAAAACTGCCTGTACAACCCATCGTACATATTAGGAATTTGCAACCAGAAGTCAAGGACTTTAACAAAGTGGTCTGAATATGTCAGGTCCTTATCGATAAGCTAATACATAACTTTAAATTTCTTAATAAAGATATATTAATTTATAGGACCCCAACTGACCCAGAAATATCCTATCTCATATTTTTTAAGCAGAAACAACTGATTCCAAAAAATACTTAAACTCAAGGTTTCAAAGTCCCAAACCAGCTCCATCTCCGGTCTTTTCATCTGATTCTTCAGACCGTTGTTCCTCTGAGGTTTGAAATTCTCGAGCCATGACCTCTACTTCCTTCCCAGCTTCATCCGGATCGCTAAATTAAAATGTGTGCCCTCCATAATGAATTCTGAGCCTGGCCGGCATCAAAAGGGAGTGAGACATCCCCAGGCCTCTCAGCCTGGCCCGAACAGCATCAGATTTTTTTTCCTCCTCCTCGAACAAGTGAACCATAGCTCCCTCAAAAGATAACCCCTCAGTTGTTCTTGCGGCTTGCAGGATTATGTCCCTAATAGAAGAACTGGCCATGATCAACAGAATCACCCTGGGTGCGTCTCCGCATGGACCAGCAGATCGAGGTGTAATCTGAAAGGCTTTGCATAGATGGTCAGGCAGCAAATCCATTGGTAAGTTCAGTACTTCTGGGAGCCAGGATTTCAAGAAAGTTAGGAGTTCAGCTCCTTCAGTCCCCTCGGGTAGCCCAATGATTCTCACGTGAGAGGCCTGGGTTGAATTCTCTAGGACCTCTAGCCTGTAACGGAGTTGGGCATTCTCTTATGTTAATTTAGCAGTTGTAGTTAGTGCCTGAGTCGCCGATTTCTCCGCCATCGTCACAGTTTTCGGTGCCACATTAATCGTAGCATCCTGCTCTACGAACCGCTGAAGAATGGACTCAACTTTTAAATTGAGAGCATGGATAGAGGATTGCAGGGCTTTCCAAGGGGGCTCTGGTCCCAACATCGACAGAGCGATAGCGGCCTGATCTGGTGTAGCCGCCAAAGTTTTCACTGCTCCGTCAGTCGTTTTCTGGTTCCGACCCATGGATAAGGTTGGTATCTGCCGATTTCCAAAATCTTTTTACCGAGTTCAAATCTGGACCTCCTGATAACTTTTATCTAACTTATTGGTTATTTTTAAGAGATTTTAGCTACTGGATGTATCGCACTGTCTCTAGGCACGTCTTGCCAGATGGCTGCTCAACAGCGTGTCCCCGAGGTAGTAATCTGGCCACCTGCCATGCTTGGAGCAGCAAGTGAAATACTGCCTGGATGAGACCATATTGCTGCTCCCACAAATGGAGGCACACTGCTGGCTTCAGGCTGCAGGGAAAGGCAGGCATCTAGAGGAAGGGTAAGCAAGTAATCAGGCAGGTAGTGCTACTAGCAAGTGAGCTAGCTGTAAAATAAGACACTAATTGAGTGACTGACCAGGCAGAGGACAACTATACAGATTACAGGAAAAATACATCTTACATTGGCTGGGGTAACAGTGTGCTGCAGGTATGTGATGATGAATGTGTGTAGAAAGGAAACAAAAATGGCTGCCGTTCCTGCCATGCTTGCACATGGATGGAACATGCTAGGGACGTGTTGACAGCCATTGGTTGTGCTCTCTCAATGCCATGGGTAGAACCAAGTCTCAGCCAATCAGGGCACGGGGATTTCCTTGCCCATTTTATATGTGTGAAGAAAGACCCCCCACACACACACACACACAATTTACCTGAGGCAGCATGTAACCCAGTACCAGAAAATCTCTCTTGCTCTCAAAATAGAACACCCATACTATTCAACGTTGAATATTGGCAGTGACCCTCATCCAGACCTTAAAGCTGTAAATGAGTAGCAAAGCAGCTGTTGCCCGTTAAATCATCTACATAGGAACAATTGAATTAGCCTGCTGAAACAAACTGCTTCTGCCTGGAGTTACTCCAATAGGGGAAAAAAACAATATAAAAAATGGGGCTAATGAGTCCGGTATGGAACTCCTCTGCACCTAGCACACTGGTACGAAAGAGTGAGATGAGGTGTTGGAACACTCTCCTTCCCAGCATTCAGTGCTGCTAGGTTCAGGGGAAAAAGCTACATCGGTACCACTCAGCCCCGGTCGGGGTGCACGTTACCCATGTTGTAATTCCCCTGACAGTGTGGAACGATGCAGAAGCAGATGCAAAATAAATAAAATGCAGAACAGCTTACCTTGGACGATGCATCCACATGAATAGTGTAAAAACACATAGAATAGTGTATGTGGAACCAAACACAAGGAATGTCCGTCAAGGGGCAGAGACTGTACTGTCATCTCAGCCCTGAGATGGAAAATGCATACTTTGTTGTACATGGTTGCCCATACGCTGTTTTATATAGTGTAGGGTTGCTATTGCTGTTTTTCGTTTCCGTTTACCATGGTGCAGCTTTTCCTCATGGCTGTGTAATGCCACGAGCAAACTGCTGCCAGCCTGCTAAACATAAAAAGTAAAAGTTAAACTACCCTAGGGATTTGCTGGCAGGAGCAGCAGAGGGAGGTGCCATTACTGTAATCCTCTGTAACCAGCAGGGCTCCAGATAAGGGGAATACCAACCTATTTTACTCACCCCATTTTAGGAAATACTCTTTAGAAATTATTTTAATGAGTACCAGTACTCACCCAACATTTGTAAATACTCCACACGCCAAAGAATAGTGCTTCGTAACATAACTGGTGATTCAAAAGGAACAGTTTTTTTTTTGTCAGATTTACAGCACTTGTATGCATCCCACTTTTGTTTTACTCACTACGTTTTAAAACTGGTGAGTAAATTCCTACCTGCCAACATTATTTGGAGCATTGTTGGCACCTGAAATTCTTATCTAGAAAAAAACATGTAACCCCCCTGCAAATGGGGGTTCCCAAAAGACTTCCAGGAGCTTGCTTGAATGCTCCAAGCCTGAATGGTGTTTGGTGTTTAAGCCATTTATCAGTGAGTGTTTTTAGAGCCTCTGGTACTGTCTCTTTAAGAGCTGTCTGCTTGCAGACATAATTAGTTTGTATGGGGGGACTGTGTGCTTCTCTGTTTGAGTACCACTCGAGCTGCTGCCAATTCACTCCATTTTTGCAGTCACTAGGAATGCAAAGGGAACCTATCTGAAAGATGTAACTGTTTGCCAGAAATCATTTAGAGTAATAATGAAATTACAGTTTGTCTAACCTGCTTTCTTTGCAGTCAGAACTGTGTCTGCCTAGTTCCCCATTCTGGTTTTGAACTGCTGAACTGGACCAATCAGTGTGGGTAAGCTAGCTCTAAAATAGTGCCTTGATGAATCAGAACTTGACTCATAATCTGAGCCAGCCACAAGAGGATTGTATGGGCAGTGACTCTGGGAGATGTATTTAGACTTCGGCGCCTTTTTGGACCAACAGCAGCAGTCTATTGTGAGTGACAGCCAATCCAGTCAAGAACTGGGAGGAACTCAAAGGAAGTGCCCGGTTTTGTCTGTTGGAGTTTCAGTTGAGGTCTGGCAGTGAAGAGGGAAGGAACCCTGTGCTCCTTCAGTGCACAGTTTTAGTCAAAAAATGTGTGTAAGGCCCAGAGTTCCGGTCTGCAGCTTGTGTAACTGCTTGTTAGGACTGAATCCGTCCTGTGAAAAGAATCAAAGGATCTCTGAAGAGTAGAAACCAGGCTCACCCTGTAGAAGACTGGAGAAATTGTTGAATTGCACTCGGTCTGTCAGGAACTGAATCTGCTGTGTGTTCTCCGGGTATTGTGCAGTAATTGCGATCGGATAGAGAAGCAGCCTGCCTGGTATAGTACTTTCTTTTTACCATATAAATGTGTGAAGAGTCTCGTGGAGCTCAAGAGTAGCCCTGCTGACGTTGAAGGACCCTATCTTGTTTGGAGGTCGTGAGTACTAATTCAGGGTCGCCTCCCTGTTGAATTGCCACATTAAATCCAAATGGAATCACTGTACTGCTGACTGTTTAAACTAATTTTTCTTTTCACTGTGTGAAAGGGCCCTACCAGCTGCCACGGTTTGGACTAGCCACTAGGGCTTGGGTACCCAGGGACAGTAACTGGTAGGGATAGGCCTGTGCACAGAGCCATAGGTAGATAGTAAAGTGATAAGCTAATTAACCTGATTTCCCCCTGTCCTTGTTATATCCCCTAAATAAATCAGAGCTGCTTGTTTCAGCAAAGTTATACTGCCCGAGGTATTTGTCTATGTTAAAGTACTGTACTGTGATTGTTGCACTGTATCTTATTTCACAGGAGGTCCCAGTGCGGAACCAGTCCTGGGGTAAGTGTATACTGTGAAGGTAATTCTGATATATTGTGTGGGCCACTAGTGGAAGAAAGGGGTTGCAGTGTCCCAGAGGGCTGTGACCAAGTTAGTTTAACTATTGTAAACCCTGACCTCTGGGTGGAGGCACCCGCCATTGGATCCAGGCCCCTCAACCTGTTAGTGGCAAATCAGGCAGGGGTAGTAGCCCCTGGGATAGCGCCATCTAGGGGTTACAAACATTTTTTTTTTAATGAATATACTCTTCAGTCCACTCTAGCAAGACACTTGTACACATCTGAATTTCATTTTACTCACCTCACTTTCAAAATGAGGAGTACAGGTACTCATCCCCAAAACTCTTATCTAGAGCCCTGGCTACCAGTATCATCGCTTGACTTTTATAAATGCTTATGAAGAACGTGGACGGTTACAAGGTCACGAAAAGTTGTAGTAGTATCGTAGTGACAACCGAAAGATACTGCAGTAACTTTTCTTGACCTTTGAACTGTCCTACAGCAAGAATGCTGTAAAACTTAAAATTTTCATTGTCAAATAATTTTCACTACTTTTGCTGAAGTGCTAATTAGCACAAACATAAATTTGCTCTAATTAGTGCTATTAGCACTTTATCCATTATAGTGAGCATAGCTCTAGTGACTTGGCACTGAATTAACCCTTGTTGTGCCACCGACGTGTATATACATCCTAAAAACCTGTATGTTCTAAATCTTCTGGCAGCCTACGGGTTAAATTTACACAATTATGGTTGCATTTGTGCTTGCACTAAATTTATTTTGCATAAAAATAACTAGTTTTACAGTATGCTGTGTATGGATTTCCATACACAACAAGGGGCCACCATGTACGTACTATATTGTAACCCCCCTGTTACCCGGGGTTACAAGAATCCCAGTAAGACCTAGTGGTAGGTAGGGAAGGCAGCTTGTGACACTCCAGTTAAATGGGTTTCACATTGTCTCACTCTGTTCTCAGTCTCAGCTGAGACTGAGGGATGACATCATTTTAGAACTGTCGCAGCTGCATAAGCCACACTGGAATGTTGCAGTTGGAGGTTAGAGTAAAACACTGGGGAATTTGAAGTCAATTCTGTAAGAGTCTGTTGCAGTTTGTAGTAGAGGAAGGAGGTACTCTGTTGTAAGCAGGCCCTCAGAGTTCTAAGCTCTGTCAAAGAGCTATTTTTTTGTATAGGTGTGTCTCACCTGAAGAGGAACACAAGAAGAGCCCAGTGAAGTGGTAGAGACTGCTTTCAATGGTTCAGGGCCCCATCCCTACAGGGATGGGGGGAAGGAATCAGCCTGCTTCCAGGGGCAACTCCCCTGGTCCAGCTAGGGAAAAAGAAGCTGCCTGAGTTAAGTTCGTGCTGAGGCACCAGAAGTTCTGGACGAGATTTCTTTGAGGAGAAAACGCCTGTGGGGCACCTGCAACCAAGGGGTGAGTTCACTCTGCTAAAGAGCCAATGTGTGTTCACCTGAAACAAGATGAAACTAAAGTAACTGTTACTGTGGGGTCAGGAAAAGACAGCCAAGTACAGTTTGGAAGATGTGGGGATTGGACTGCTTGACTCTGTGGGGGGTCTAGAGTAATGGACACAGCCACTTATTAAGTATGTTCAAGTTCAGCACAAATGGGATGTAAAGAAGACAGTAGACTGAATGTGAATACATTTAAAGAGAATCTACGTAACAAAGTGTTTTCAAGGATGAGGTGTTACATTCCAGAGAAATGGCCGGGTATGAATTATGGGAGCGAGAGGTGGGAGACCCCCATCAGTAGTAACCAAATTCATCTCTACGGGTTTGCTTTGGGGCACCTGTTGCTTTCTCTCAGGTACTTGGCCAGTGCCTGAGGAAAGTACCCAGACGTGGGATTGATGAAGAAGATTCCCTGATGGAGCCAGAAGTGCCCATAGGTGGTTTAGGGAGCCACCAGTAAATGTTTCCATGCTTTATGGAAAGTGTCCAAAGGGCTGGCAAGGGAACTGAGCCAGGGCAAACCCAGAGCAGTGTATAAGTTTGGGCTGTGTGCCCAGTGTGCTTCAGAGCCTGAGGGCTAAAGTGAATGAGGATGTGTTCTGATCGCCATAAATCTGCATTACCAGGAGAGTAGCCCCATGGGGGTCCATCTATGCTTTATTCTGTTGGATGTGAATAAAAGCCACACTTTAGAATCCCACTTCTGGTATTGGACATTACAGTTATTGCTTCCTTTGTCCGGAGTTACTTGGGTGCCCCTGTTGCAGAGTAGCCAAACCTAGCCAATGTGCCGAGTGACATATTTCTTCCCGAACCCAGTGCACCAGGTAGTGCTGTCAAGATGGAAACGGCATACCTGGGTGGGGGTTACAATATAATGATTGG
Source organism: Neoceratodus forsteri (assembly GCA_016271365.2). Lineage (NCBI taxonomy): Eukaryota > Metazoa > Chordata > Ceratodontiformes > Ceratodontidae > Neoceratodus > Neoceratodus forsteri. Next base: position 322,686,794 of record JADMNL010000024.1, on the reverse strand, counting down.
GATTATTTAACTATTCCACTGACACAAATTTGTATTTGACTTATAATAGGAATGGAGTTGCTTAACAGAGAGGTCAGAGGTTGGAAAGTGCGATTCAGTATGATTAAGAGTTGATAGCAGGCTACAGTCCACCTGAGAGTCACTGTCTTGGAGTTTGCTCTGTGCTTCACACCTAACCGTCACTACCTGTTCTTCACTGCCATCAGTCAAGCAGATCCTCATGGAGGTCCTCCTGTCAGTGGCATGCGTGACTCCAGTGTCTTAGGCTAACTGAAAAGGCCAGACGCATCTTTCCTCTGAATTTCTCTGTCAAGCCATGGGGGTTGGGATGAGGATTGTAAGCAGTGTCTTGAGGTGGTACAATCTTACCTGGCATTCTGCCATCTAGAGACTCTATTCCATGCTATTTCCAGTTTCGGAGATCAGTTGTTCTGAAATTGAAGCTTACAGCCTCAGAGTTCAGTAGTCCATAAGAAAGTTAGAAGTCCAGGCTGCTAGTGGCATGGACGGCTGAGGTGCCATGCGCCTTACCTGATGCCACACCGGTGACCTGGGTTCAGGAACGGACTCTGGTTGCTTGGGGTCGACCGGGAGTATCAAGTGTCCAACGGATTACTCTCCTCTTTCAGGAGATAGGGTATGTTGATTCATGAAGACTACCACCAGATATGAAGGCCTGGTTGCATTTCAGGACTGGAGTGACACGAAAGGAGAGAGCTGTGGAACTCTGTGGAGCATACATGACTCCTTACGCGGGCACTGACCCAACGAGGAAGGACGACAAGACAGGCATATATGATGCCCTGCACGCTGACCCTTTGCCCGTGCCACCGTTATGATCCTGCCGACCCAGATCTGGATGTGAGATTTCAGTGGGTAGGATGCAATCCATTGGGGAACAAGAGTCAGGCAAGGTAAGTCCTGGAGAGGTGGTCACCTGTGGGGGCAGCTGAGACGGGGCAGATGGGAGCCTAGCCTGTCTCTGGCGAGGAGTATAAAACCTTAACTGAAAAAACAGAAGGCTAGAAGTCATAGTTTCTGCCTTTATATCAGTAGTATTGCACCTTTTTTTCCTTTTTTTTTTTTTTTTTTGTTTAACTTGTTTTTGCCCTCTCTCTTTGACTTGCCCCCTGCAAGTTTCACACCACTTGCTTTCTCTGGGACGTACCTCCTGCCCCCCCCCCCCAAATGTAGGGCTGTTATTGGGGTATGGATGGGCAGTCCCTTATGAGTGTCCCAGTGAGGAGAGACCTACAAAGGGAGCCTGCATGATCCTGCTGTGGTCTGGGCTGTTTCTTTATTTCTCCCGTACCTGTAAGGGCATCACCAGTCTAGGGTGTTATGGCTTCATGCACGCCTTAAGCATGCCAGCCTGCCAACTGTAGGTAGAGTCCTTCCCTTCCACTGGGGCCCGCAGCTGCACTGCCACCTATGTTCACCCTGGTGACAGTACTGCAGTGGGAACCAGGAACCTCCACCCTCCAGTGAAGGGGAGGGTGTCCTGTAGGATGCATAATCTCCCCCATGCTGGCCCACAGCATCCAGGTTCATTCCCAAACTTGAGTTACCAGCATCGTGAACGGTAATGCTCCTGCTGCACTGATGGGCTGCCTTGCATCTTTGCTATTTAATCAACATTGTGCTGTTACAGACCATTCTGAAAACGGAAAAAGAAATGGCTGGAGAAATTGATGTCACTTTTGTTTTGGCTCAGGGGTTCATTGAACATGACTTTTCTAAATGACTGTGATGCCTTAACTGCTTATGGATAGGGGTGTACTCGAGCGTGGTGCTGTGAATGTTGAGCACTGCATTTTGTACACACATCAGCATTTTCTGTCGTTTTACGTTCTGAGACTATCTGGGGCCTGCTCTGCTGTACATGACATTGAAGTCACTTGCAGAGGCCCATTATTTTTTATTTAGTTATTTATTATTTTTTTAAATGTTAAGTGGTTATTATTTGGTAATCAGGTAAGGTCCACTGGACACAGTGCGTGTTTTCAGGGGCAACCCAGGAGCACTGGGAAGGTTAAGTTACTTGCTCAGGGTCACACAATATGCAAGTGGAGGTTAAGGGAATCAAACCCAGGTCCACTGGATGCACCAAGCTCATTCATAGCTTGTTATTCTAACCTTATAAAATGGCAGGGTAAAATCATGTAATCTGATTGGCTGTTATTTATGTGTAAAATATGGTTTACATATGGCTAAAAAAAAAAAAGGACTGCTCAGCAGTGAAGAGTCTGCAACACAGATCAGTGGGCATTTGGAACACAGGCATTTCAGTTAGCTCCCTACTGCCAGAACTGATCTACCATCACAAACATGGCTGCTACCTTTACACTGAAAAAAAAAAACTTCAACTGGGCCCTAAAACTACCTTAAAAAAATAAAACAAATTTAATTGAATGTTGTTTCCCTGATTATCACACTCTCCTTACATATATAAACAAATTGGAAACAATAAGTATTGTTTATAGTTTTCACTACAACGGTTTCTTTGCTGACAGTAAAAACAAAAAATCCCCCTTCTATCTTTACCTGCTTATCAGGGAACTCTCTTCTTCTTGCCCTGACAGTGAGATAATTGAGTCTCTGGCTGTAACAAACCAGCAGTAAGACACAACGAGGTGTGGGTTATGGCCTGATGGGCATGCTCTTATCAGGCCATAACCCACACCTCGGAGTGTCTTATTGCGCTTATTAAATGGGCCCCCAAGTAGACTGAAAATTAAAAAAGAAAAAAAATTAAAAAAAAATGAAGGAAGAGTAGTTTTTTTAGTTGGAGGAATAAAGTAGTCCCTCTTTGTACTGTTCTGTATGCAATGTATTTGGCTTGGTTGGCAGTACTGTCCTGTGTTCTCCCCCCCCCCCCCAATCACAGATAGTGCTTAGCTCTTACTTTCATGCTGTAGATGTTTTTCCCTCTTAGAACCTGACAGTGTTTTTAAGTGGAGTATGGCAGTAATGTAGGGAGCGAGCATGTCCCCTTTCAGCTGCCGTAGTTGTGTTGCTCTTTCCGTTGGCGCTTATCCCGAGTGCTAGTCTGTGTAAATAAGCATTTTTTGGGGGTACAAGAAGCTTAGTTCTGGTGAGTCTGTGGAAGTTGCAGCGGCTGTTAGAAACGTGGTGGGATGCTGGAGGTATTTAATTCTGGTGACGGTCTGTGGTATGGCGGGGTTGCAGTGGCACTTACGAGACGTGGTGATGGGAGAAATTGAGCAGGAATAGAGAGAAGCTGTTGCAGCATCCAAATCAGCGGGAGAGTTGTGAATGGTCGGGAAAACAAGATATGGCACAGCACTTGTTTTCTTGAGGTGTACACGGAGTACAGGAGTTTTCTAGGAGAGCAGCATGGTTTTGAGTAGGCTATCTTGGGCAGTGGGTTGCCGCATTGCCGGCACTAATGGCTTCAGCCAGAATAGAAAAAAGCTTTGTGGCAGGCATGGATCTTTGCCAGCGCTGCACCCTGGTTGACTAGAGGTACTGGTTGGCACACTATGTCCTGATAAGGACACAGCCAATGGTACATCTTAGCCAATCGGGAAGCAGGAATTTCTCAACCCATTTTATAATGGCCTTTGTTGTCTGTGTGTACAGAGTGTTAGGAGAGAAACTTCTGCCAGTGGAACTGAGCAGAATTTTGAATCCATGTATTCCGTGGTAAACATTCTGTGATAAATATTCTATATCTTGAATGTGGAGAACAGCAGAGAAGGAAAAAAAAAAAAAAGGCAAAAATACAATGACCTCATCAATGAAATCACTTGCAGTGGGCGGAAGGATTATTTTATCACAAATGCACACAAGTAAATCTATTTTATATATATATATATATGAACATGCACTTTCCAATAGTCAAAAGTGTAAAAAAAAAAAGCCAATTTTATAAAAGCGTAATACGGCACTCGAATTGTGTGTAAGCCATATTTTGCAGTACGGCCAGCAGATGAAGTCACTCGGCCTTCGGCCTTGTGCCTTACTATGCCCTGGCCATGCTGTAAAATATGGTTTACACACACCCCTTTGTGCCTTATTGCTTACTTCAGGCTATACTGCTAGCCCATTGACTTCTGTAATTCTACAACTGTTTGGTCAAGTAGAGTGAGAGCACTTACAGAACAGGCAAGTAGAGAACATGCCTGTCACCTTTGTCCCACAATCTACAATCCCTCGTTTCCATTTTCTGGGAGGAAACGCTGATTTTCTCTACTCAACTTTGGTTGCAAATTTTTGAAAAAGTACTGGGAGTTCAGTTTTGAAATCTCAGGGTTTGGTCACATTTACTTGCTGTGTGTGTGTGTGTGTGTGTGTGTGTGTGTGTGTTCTGAAAAAACTTACTGTTTCACATTACTGTGTCTGCTGGCACATGCTTAGTAGCACACAAGACAACAAATAACTGGTTAGTGTGCTGAGAACGCAAGCTCAGTAGGATAATTTTTATTTCTGTACTGGTATTTCTCCCCTCCATGCTCACTTTGTTCCCTTAGGCTGTCGCCAGCAACCACCATGCCCATCAACTACTAACCCCATAACTTTTGCAAGTCCCCCACAACTTTCCCTCTGTAGCGGGGTGGGGGTGGAGAGGGTTGTCCTCCACCCAGCCTAACCAGGATGTGGTCACAGGCAGTGCGGCTTCATGACATAGGGCCTTGTAACAGTTATTGTCATCCTCACCGAGACATGGATTTTTCTTCCTCAGTTTACGCTGAGACCTCTCGCCTCCCCAGGTGCGGTTCCACTGCATGTAGGTAGGTAAAAATGTTATTCATCTGAGAAAAACAATGAAGAGATACAACTCGACTGAGACATGCTGATTTCCAGTGAGGCCCTTAATAACATCTTGGGCTAGATATTCAAAGGAGTTGTGCCTGGCGCAACCCCAGAAATGTGTCCCGGGGCTGTATTCAAAAGGGGGAATTGAGCTGCACAATTCCCAATGTGCCGCGGTGCAAAGGTAATATATGCGGCGCATCTCTGGGGGTGTGTCCATGCATATGTGGTACATCCCGATATTCAGCCCAGGATGCACATCCCGAAAATGTGCCACATACATGGGCACAAAGTTGAGCCCGTTAAAAAAAAAAAAAAAAAAAAAAAAAGGCTCAATTGGTAGCCACCACAGGTGGGCCACTGTAGTGCAGGGCGATCAGCAGCCGCCAGCCGTGGGTGGCAACCCCCGAACACCATACACAGTCTTCGACCAAATGCTCTGGTAGGTTAGTGGATCTCTGCCTCCCGCCCATAACCCCGAATGCCCGAAATAAAGAATTATTTACATCCCTGGTGGTCCAGTGGTACCCTCCACCCGTATCCACGATCGCCGCATTTAAAGAATCCTTCAACTCCCTGGTAGTCCAGTGGCACCCCACCAACACAGGACCCCAGCCCCCCAGTCATCGGCGGGCATCAAACCCACCCGCATACCTGCACGGCTGCCCGACGAATGATAGCTTACAGTATCTGCTGCAAGGCCTATCCCCCAACCCCAGTATCATCTCTGTTGCTCTTCATTGCACCGCCTCCAGTAGTTTGATGTCCCCTTTTAAGTAAAGGCACCGGAACTGCACGCAGTACTCCCAAATGTGGCCTCACCAGGGACATGTACAGGGGCAGTATGACTTCCCTACTTCTGTATGTAATCCCCCTTGCTATACACCCTAGCATCCTGTTTGCCTTTGCTGCTGCCTTCCTTCACTGAGCTGAGTGATTCATTTCCCTGGTCACCTGCACCCCCAGATCCTTCTCCTCGTTGGATGTGGACAGTTGGGCACCGTCCAACCAGTAACTGTATCCTGGGTTCCTGGCACCGAAATGCATCACTTTGCACTTCTTGGCGTTGAACCTACGCTGCCAGGTGTGCGACCACTTCTCCAACATTGCCAAATCCTCCAGAAGTAATTTGCCACCCTCCTCCCCATCAACCTCAGCACAGATCTTGGTGTCATCAGTGAAGAGGGTGATCTTCTTTTTTTTTTTTTTGCATTATTTGTTTTTCCCCCCTCCTTGCTGAGATGCTGCCACTCCTTCAGGCGTTCCTAGGACACCTCCTGCACTCTGCACTCCCCTCTCGAGTCCTGACCCCCTCCGCAGGTCCCACATAGCAGCCTACCTCATGGTATCCCAGCGTTTCCCTTCACCGGATGGGCCCCTCTCCTCCGAGGGGGAATGCACCAGTGGAGGGGCGACACCAGCACTTCTTTTTCCTAGGCCACGGGGCACTGCTGAGGCCTGCGGGGAGCAGCTCCCTGGAGGAGGCAGATGGGCAGAGGATCCGGAGGCAGTCATCCAGCAAGCATCCAGCCATTTTCCTCCTTATGTTGTGGAGGGCAGCATAGTGATGGCAAGGCGTATGCCAGTGTCCGCTCCTCCCTCCTTTTGCAAGTTGTTCCGTGCATCCTACATTGCTCCCAGCCTCCGCTAGGAGCCAGGAGGCCCCGGAGCTATCCCACACCCTCCCCCAGGAGAAGGAGAGCTGTCCATAGGACGCTTTATCCCCCCCCCCAGCTGGCCCTCCAGTGTCCCATGCTCGTTCCCAAACCCGGGTTGCTGGTGTCGCAAGCGGAAATCCAACCGCTGTGCTGGGTGATCTTATTCTTGATCCCCACTGCTATGTCTGCGATGAAAATGTTAAATAGGACTGGTCCCAGTACTGAGCCCTGTGGGACACCACTTGTCACCGCTCTGGGCTCAGATGCCTCGCCCCCCCCACCACTACCCTCTGCTGCCTGTCCCCTAGCCAGTTTTCAACCTATTTGGCTAGTTTCCACCCAACTCCTAGTCTCCTCAACTTGCAGCCTACCATGTGGCACGTAGGCTTACTTGCCTACCATGTGGCACTGAATCGACATCCACCACATGGCCCCTGTCCAGTGCCCTTGTGACCCAGTCGAAAAAGTCAACCAAGTTTGTCTGACAGGATCTGCCAGAGACAAACCCGTGTTGTCTGTCGTCCTGTAGATCATTAGTCTCAAGAAACTGCACCAGCCTATCTTTGAGGATAGACTCCATCAGTTTTCATACATTTGCGGTCAGGCTCACCAGTCTATAGTTCCATGGTTCATCCTTGGGCCCACTCTTATGGAGTGGCATCACTTGTGCCTCCCTCCACCCCTTCAATCCCTGGGCACACAACCCGTATTCAGTGAAATGTTGAACAGGTCTGCCAGTGGCCCTGCCAGGACCTCTGCCAGCTTCCTCAGCACCCTGGGATGAACCCCGTCAGGACCCTGAGGGTAGATAAGGCACCTGGGCCAAACGCCCTCCAGCACCCTTTCCTCCGTGATAACCCCATCCGTGGTTGTTTCACCCCCCCCTTCCTGCTCCCCCTTTCCCTTCAGATACGGGCCCATCCCTCTCCCTTGAGAGCACTGAACAGAAGTGCTTGTTAAGTACTTCTGCCTTCTCGGCCACCTTATCTATCCACCCACTTCCTTTCCTGATCCTATTTGATCCTTGCTCTTCCTCTTTTCCCCGCTATACCTGAAGAAATCCTTTTCCCCTTCTTTAATCCCCTACGCTAATCTCCTCTCCCTGGCTGCCTTTGCAGTCCTTCCTGCTCTGCTCACTTCCCTGGAGTTTCTCACATAACCCTCTCTGTCCTCTGCCCTGTTGGTTCTTCTGTAGGTCTGGAAAGCCCTTCTCTTATCCCTCACCTTCTCCGCTACCTCCCTAGTCATCCAGCTCGGTTGCTTGGTCCTTGATTTCTTTTGCTGGCTCCTGACACAGACTTTAGTGGATTCAATCAGTCCCAGCTTTATGATTGCCCACTTCTGTTCTGCGTCCATGTCAGGGTGAATGCTATCTATGTGCGTTCTCAGTAAGTGCACCGTCCTCCCAAAGTCTGCCCTTCTGAAGTCCAGGACCTTAGTTTTTTTAGTGGCGATCTCTCTACCCAATTGGCAGATAAGGACCGCTTGGCCCACCTAGTCTGCCCATTTCCCTACCTACAGGATAAGCTGCAAATCCTATTTAACCAACAGCCTATTTCTTCCTACCCCCCCCACAAAAATTGCCTTATGTCTGTCCCATGCATTCTTGAATTGTCCCACAGTTTTAGATCCCACAACCTCCTCAGGAAGGCTGTTCTATGCGTCCACCACCCTCTCTGTGAAAAAATTATTTCTCACATTGCCCCTGAGCTGTCCCCCCCTCTATCTTCAAATTGTGTCACCTTGTTCTTGCACATCTCTTTTTCTGAAGGATGCTACCCTCTTGGACTTCGTTGATTCCACTGAGGTACTTAAAAGTTTCTATCATGTCCCCCCCTCTCCCTCCTTTCCTCAAGGGTGTACATATTAAGCTCCTTTAGTCTCTCCTCGTATGGCTTCTCTTACAGACCCTCACCATTTTCGTTGCCCTCCTCTGGACTGCCTCCATCCTGTCTATGTCCTTTCGGAGATGGGTCTCTAGAACTGGACACAGTACTCCAGATGGGGTCTCACCAACTGCCTGTACAGGGGGATAACAATTTCCTGTTTTCTGCTGGTGATGCCTCTCCCTATACATCCCAGTATCCCCCCAGCCCTCCCTACTGCCTTCTCACATTGCTTGCCAACCTTAAGGTTGATTATTCCCAGGTCCCTTTCCATTTTTGTTGTTACTACCTACCCCCATTGTGTAATCTTCCTGTGGGTTTTTGTTTCCCAGGTGCATTATTTTGCACTTTTTTGCATTGAATCTAAGCTGCCATACTTCTGACCATTCCTCCAGCCTTGCCAAGTCCCTTCTCATCCTTTCCACGCCTCCTTGTGTATCAGCCATGTTGCAGATCTTTGTGTCATCTGCAAAGAGGCATACTTTTCCTTCTAGTCCCTCTGCAATGTCACTTTTATAAAGACATTATAAAGGACTGGACCCAGTACTGAACCCTGCGGTACCCCACTAGTAACTCCTCTTTCTTCAGAGTGGACTCCATTTACAATTACCTGTGTGGTGATCGCTACCTGCCAGTGGTTCCTCCACCCGTACATCTGTGACAAGTTCCCCATCCTCCAGCACCAGGTCCAGAATATTCCCCTCCCTAGTTGGTTCTGTTACCCTTTGGGTCAGGAAGTCATCCTGGATTGCTTCCAGGAGGATCTGCTGCCTGGCGCATGTGGTAGCTGGGATGCTCCAATCCACCCCTGGTAGATTGAAGGCTCCCACCACCACGGTGCTCCTTTTGCCACAGTCTCCTTAGCTGCTCCCCTAGCTCCCTATCCATGTCCTCTTTCTGGGTTGGGGGCCTATAAACAACCCCCAAACGGACCCTAGCCCCCCCTTGGGGCGTGAAGTTGCATCCAAATGATTTCTGACGTGCCCTCCTAACCCTCCTCCCTAATACAACCAGTCCCTTCCCTTACATAAATGGCTACTCCTCCCTCTTGCCTTTTTCTCTGTCCCTCCTGAATAATTTGAATCCTGGGATGGCCAAGTCCCAGCTATGATTTTGGGTTGCCCCACGTCTCTGTGATGGCACCTATGTTCACCTCCCCTTCTGCCATCAATGCCTGCAACTCAGCCATCTTGTTCCCCAGGCTCCTAGCATTTAGTGATACCACTTTCCACCCTGAACTTCTCCTAGCTGCCTCCTTAACCTCCCATCCACCCCCTATCCTAGTCGAATTAGGCCCTATCATTGCTGTGGGGGAAGGTCCTCTGGACCTCTTCACCTGATTTTAATCCACATCCATAGCCCCCCTGCAGCAAGTTTAAATTATACCTTTCACTGATAAATTCTCCCAGCCTCTGCTTTAACACCCCAGAACCCTCCTTACTGAGATGTAGCCTATTCCCTGCATATAGATCTGGGTTCTCCCATGTACTTGCCCCACTCTCCCACCAAGCCATAACCCATTGACTCGCACCTTTCTCTCAGCCACTTGTTGAAGTCCATTATTCTTGCGTTTCCTGTCCGTGCTTGCTTGTGGCACTGGCAGAACTTCAGAGAAAGCTACTGTGCCCCCCCCCCCCGCATAGCTTCCCTACTTCCCTGAAGCTGTCCTGAACCCCTTTCATCTGACTTCCTTCCAGATCGTTTGTTCCCAGGTGTACAATGTGTGTGGTTTCCACTTTCTATACACACCTACCAATGTGTTGCCCCACCCTGCCTGCTGTCATGCCAGGCATGCACTCCACCGGATACTGCTTTTCCTGGCCCCCATCTAACCCCTTAACTATAGAGTCCACCAGAATTAGGATTCTCTACTTATTGTGCTCTCTCCTGTTGCTTGACCTTATCCTCCCCTCCCCAAAATAACCCCTCCCCATCTCCCTCCTACTCCACCCACTGCCTCCCCTGCTTTGTGCCCGCCTTCACCCCCAACTAAGGTTTGTGTACCGCTATGCCTACTAAACCATTCCCCTTGAGTCCCCTTCCTTCTCACATGCTGTTTGCACTGCCCTCCACCCTGCCCCCCTCCCCACTACTATCCAGCCCTCCACTTCCTGTTTCCATCAGTTTACTTCCTGCCTTCAGACCGGCAGGTACTCTGCAAGCAGACCTCTGTCACCACGTGGCACAGCTGAAGACAGCAGACTGTAAGTCAAACAATTTCATTACTCATTTGGATTTCAGAGGAGTAATAGCTGTGTTACAGTGTTCCTGTGTGGGTTCCAGTCTCAGCCTTGCAAGCTGCACAGACTGGCCCTATTTCACTGCAGTGTTTTTTTCCCCCCGCGATTTTGGACTGAACCTTGCAGTGCATTAGGACAGGAATCCGGGGCAGAAACCTCTTCTAGTGCCGTTTTCAGTGATTTGGGGGAATAAAAACAGCACTGGAGTGCTTAAACAGGATCTATTCTGTTGCCGACAGCAGCCTCATGTGTTATCCATTGATGGCTGGTGCTTTGGTCTCAGCCACTCGTCGACGGTGGGCCTGCTCTGCTAATATAGCCACTCATCAACGTTCAGTGTTCTTTCGTCGATGAGCACAGCAGTGCATGAGGTGCGCTAATCTGGGCCAGTTTTCGGTGATTGGGGGGAATAAAAACAGCACCGGGGTGCTTAAACAGGATCTATCCCCCTCACCGACGGCAGTCCCTGTGTGTTTTCTATCGACAGCTGGCATTCTGGTCTCCTCAGCTGCTCGACAACGATGGGCCTGCTCTGCTTATACAGCCACTCGTCGACGTTCAGTGTACTCTCGTCGACGAGCGCTGCACTGCATTAGGAGCACTACTTTGGACCAACGGAGCTTCCACGCAGCATTGGGCAAGCCCTCCTCTCCTAACAAATATTAGGGACGAGATTGAATTTAAAGAATTAATAAAATTGCAGATTACAGCAAAGGAAAAAAAGGGAGCAGCTCAGTATTTTGCCCTTAAAGGGCCTGCAGCAATTCACGCAACTTCAACAGCATAGCCAGGAAACCTCCAGGGGGAAGGGGTACGCTGAATAAAAGGGAAGTAGGACCATTTGTGGCAAGGCCTCAGACAAACCTTCCATGGGCAGAAAATACCAGCGCCACAGGGGGAATTGTCCCCACTTCTATTCACCTTTGCTGAGTTGCTTTACCTAATATGTGAGAAGGCAGCTTCTGCGAATGTCGCGGACTCGACGGAGACAGCCCCTTCTATGGCTCAGACTGATGGCCAACAGACAGACAGGTCTGAGAGAGCAGCAGCCACCAGGATACCCAGCAGTCTGCAGCCCCCTCTTTGGCCCCAGACCTCATCGACAGGTGAAATAGGGCCTTTGCTCTGGCCCTGCATGCTTCACTGGCAACCTCCGGGGTTACCAGATGTGAGACCTCACAAGAAGGTAAAAAGAAAGAGGACCCTGTCCCTGTCCTCATCCGAAGAGGGGCAGTTGTCCTCGCATCATTACGATAAAAAGAAAAAATTCCTTACACCACAGGAGAAAGAAAAGATCTCTATCTCAAAGTAGATCTAGGGGCACTAATAAGGGAAAATGTCGCAGGGAGCGTTCCCCGGACTCTTCAGACTCCAGTTCATCTTCTCCCGGAGAGGGAGGGCTAATGGGCTCATCATCAGACCCATGATGACTCACCGTCCAGAAACTCTGACCTGGAGGGCCTAGAATTTTTCATAAAAAAAAATAAAAAAAAAAGGTCATAGCCGACATTCACCTCGGATCTTTCCCGGTGGCTCCCACCCAGCCGAAACAGGCTTTTCGCCTGGCATCTGCCACAAAACCGGCCACAGCCTTCCCTATTCCTCCAGCCATAGAGGACTTGCTAAAGGAGGAATGGCAAGGTCCAGAATGCACCTATCCAGTGGCCAGGCGGATTTCTAAGCTTCTCAAGTTTGACAAGAAGCAATCTGAAAAGTGGTTAGACTGCCCCAGAATTGACCCTCTGATTTCAAACCTAAACGAGAAGACGGTCAAACCAGCTGAAGGAGGGGCTTCTCTCAGGGACCCGGTGGACAGGAAAGTGGATGCCTTGCTCAAGAAGGCCTTCCAAGCATCAACAATGTCTCCCAAGGCGGCAACCGCCAGTCTTTTTTTTGGCCAGAGCTGCTCTGTCCTGGGCCTTGGATTTAGCCTTTCAGTTCACTGAGGACCCAGAGAAGAACATGCCTGTTTTTCATCAGCTGCTGTTAATGGGTTTGACTTCAGCATATGCAGCAGACGTGTCAGAGGAAGGTGGCCAGGTGCGCAGCTCGGACCATGTTTCATGAAACCTTGGCTTGCCGCAACCTCTGGCTTTGGACCTGGCAAGCAGTCGCCTCTTCGAAGAGCCAGTTGGTTAACGCACCTTGTGAGGGTAATCTCCAGTTTGGTTCAGCCCTGAAGGAAACAGTGAAGGAATCTGGGGAAATGGCTAAGGTGCATATGCCAAAATCAAGAGGCAGGGGAAAATCCTGGTCCTCAGGCCCCAGACGCATTTTTCTTGACCAAGGTTATAACAAGGGTCAAAACTCTAACTTCTCAGGAAAAAGAACAAGCTATCCGGGCCCATCCTCGAGTAGGGGGCAGACTTTCAAATTTTCTCGAGGAATGGGTCCAAACCAAGTCTGACAGATGGGTCCTAGACATCATCAGCAAGGGTTACCTAATACAAGCCCCCCACTACCTCATGTGGTGCCCTCCCCTATCTCTGGCAGCCCATCCAAAAGACAGGCGATGTTACAGGCCATTACAGACCCCTGCAAGCAGGGGCTATAGAGCAAGTTTCCCCCACGAAGATCAATCTGGGGGGGGGTCTACTCCCTGTTCTTCATCATGCCAAAATGCACAGGGGGATTCAGGCCAGTCCTAGACCTCAAATTCTTGAATAGTTTTGTCTGCAGCAGACCCTTCAGTGTGGAAACCTTGTCAAATCTGACAACGTTGGCATACATCAACCATCAGGGCGGCACAAGAAGCTAAGAAATGCTACGGGAGTCCCTGCTTCTCTTTTAGTGGGTCGAGCACCACAGAGCAGTGTATATTCCAGGACAGGAAAATGTCACTGCAGACTGGCTTAGTCGCCAGGATGTTCTACCAGGGGAATGGGAGCTGAAGGACAGTGCCTTTCACATTCTAACAGAACAGCGGGGCAATCCTTAGATAGATCTGTTTGCCTGCTGGCGAAATTCCAAGGTAAAGCAATTCTGCTCCCTGGCCAAGGATGAACTAGCGGTGGCTCAGGATGCCTTTTCCCCTAGACAGGGGTCAGTTCGGTCTCCTGTATGCCTTCCATCCAATACCGCTTCTATGCAGAGTCCTCCGCAAAGTGGCTCTGGACAGGGCAGAAATGATTCTAGTCTGTCCCCTGTGGCCTTTGTCGCCCATGGTTCCTGCTGCTTATTCATCTGTCAAGGCGACCACCTCTAACCTTCAAGATCAGCCTGGACCTTCTCCGTCCTCTACATCCCACTTTGAACAACCTGTCCCTCTCAGCCTGGAGACTGAGCGGAAAACTTTCAAGGAGCTAGGCTACACAGCTCCTGTTATTGAAATGATGGTGAACTCGTGTCGCCCCTCTTCCTCTGAAGTGTATTATGGAATCTGGAGGAAATTCTTGTTCTGGCTTCAATCCAAACACATACAGAACTATCCAATATCATTGCCTGGTCTACTACAGTTCTTTTAAGATGGGTTTGACAGAGGACTGCAGCCAGCCACCTTACGAGTTCAGGTTTCTGTGCTGGGGGCGCTCTTGTTGGTGGTGGTTTCAGGGGAATCGTTGGGCTTACATCCCCATGTCTGGAGGTTTCTAAGGGCAGCAACATTAAAACGCCCTCCATTCAAGCCAATGGTACCACCTTGGAGACTTAATCTGGTTCTCAAAGCTGTAACCAAGGCTCCTTTCGAGCTTCTCAAAAAGACATTCCTCATGCATCTCACAATGAAGGTTGCCTTTTCTCATAGCTACAGTGTTACTTCAGCCAGAAGAATCGGTGAGCTAGGAACATTGTCCACAAAAGAGCTGTACACTGTTTTTCATCAGGACTTTGTGGTACTCCGAACAGAGCCAGGTTTTTTGCCAAAAGTTATCTCCCTTCCATTGCAACCAAGAGTTGGTTCTGCCTTCCTTCTGCCCACACCACAAAAAAAAAAAGGAAAAGGAATTTCGCGCGCTAGATCCAAGAAGAGCGGTGAAAGTGTATTAAAAGAACAGATTCTCTTTGCAAAACTTCAAGATTGTTCATTCTAACTACAGGTCAAAGTATGGGTAAAAAGGCTTCAAAAGACTCTATAGCCGGATGGGTCAGTTTTTGTCATCACCACTGCTTATGATCAAGCTGGAGTAACTTTGCCTTGGCCAGTGAGAGCCCATGCCACCAGAGCTATGGCCACTTCATGGGCGGACTTTAGAGAAGTATTTCCAGCAGACCTATGCAGGGCAGCCACATGGTCATCAATTCTACAGTTACAAATTTTACAAACTGGTTGTGATGTGCTTCAAGCGGTGGTGGACCCTTAAGGGCTCTTGACATTCTTAACACCCGGTATATCTGGGGATGTACAGCTTTTGTATATCCCATGTGTAAAGAAGCCTGGAGACTAGCTTAGGAGAGAGAAGTCGAAATTTAAATACCTGAAAATGTTCTTTCTCCGATGGCTGGTCTCCGGGTTTCTGCTTCCCTCCCAGAATGTACATAGTTGGCCATTTGGCCATGTATGCCTTAATTTTCTTGTTTTTGTTTCCAAGTTCATGTAGTATTGCCCCCCCCCAACCCCGTCACCTTTCATCCTCGACAAAGGATTCTCATCCTGCCATACTGACAACTTTGTACCTTGAACATGCCCTATAACTCCATACTGTTTGTCCATATTATGCCTCACTCAGTGTATAGAACTTGCCTGTAACCCAGTATGTACACCAGCCTATTGTTTTCTGCCTATTTGTTTGTTACTGACGTGAAGCCTTTGTAAAGGAGTCTCTGACTCAAAGGTTGTAATTCCGAAGTGTACTAATAAATACAAAATAAATAAATAAATTTGGACTGCTTTTGGAAGGACTGATGGAAACAGGAAGTGGAGGGCTCGATATCCCCAGCTGCAGAGATCAGGTTCCTGCCTACCTAGGCAAAAGTGAAACTGGGAGGCAGTACTGCCTAGGCATTGGGAGGTACAACTCGTGTGTAAGGAAGCCTGGAGACCAGCCATCAGAGAAAGAAAATTTACAGGTATTTAAATTTGGATTTATTTAGAGCGATTAGGGGTTACAGGTGGAGGGTACCAGTGGACCACCAGGGATGTAAATAATTCTTAATTTCGGGCGATCTGGGTTACGGGCGGGTGGGGTACCACTGGACTTCCACGGACAGCACCGCATGATGTGCAGGGCGCCAGGCACATTTCGCTGGCTGGCCCTGCACAACTCATGCAAGTGGGGCCATAATTACATGCAAATGGCCCAGTTTGTGTCTTGCGTGCATAATAGCTCCATTTGCAGATTTGTGTCTGAATATCAGGAATTTGCACATGGTGTATCTCTGATGTGCTGGCGCATTTCCCATTCCTGGTATTCAGACCTGTCTGCGGAATGTAATGGCGCATTGCATTTGCGCCTCAGGCATGTTTTGATATATTCAGACGGGATGCACCATGGCACATCTCTTTTGAATATATCCCTTTGTTGCTCCAGCGCAACTCAGTTGTGCGGCACAACCACTTGCACCATTGCCAGGTGCACTTTTGAATATCTAGCCCCTTAGGTTTAGTTACAAAATCAAAAATATACAGACATTATCATCAGCACAACATGTAATATAACAAATACTATAAATGGACATAAATACAAACAAATGCCTAGGATTGTGCAAGTAAAGTCTCTCACAAGCTCCGTGTGCCCCTGTGGGGGAACAAGCTGCCTAGCCCATCACGGGGGTTGCTGTGGCATTGGTACCTGCTACCAACCCTACCCTGCTGGGGTGTACCGCCAACAGTAGCTGCCTCAGCCATGGTCTGCCTCCTGACGCGAGCTGTGACTCGAGTCCACTTCTGAAGCTGTATTGCCTGCACAGTAGCACATTGGGTCATCAGGTGGCCTTCAGTAGGAGATTTTTGATGGACTGACAAATTTACAGGCATGAACAATGTCCGATTTCAAGGGCTGAGCGTTCATACCCAACTTCTGAGCTGTAGTTAGGTAAAATTTTAAAGTTTTCTGTTTTTCTAAAGATTACAACCAACAGCTATGTTGTTGAAAGGGCTAGCAGTGGGGATTTATTAGTCTAACGTATAGAATAATGCATGGTGGGGGAGCGCATAACGAGAATTTAATGACCTCCCGAGGTGTTGGATGCTAAGCCCTTGGGGTTTATCAAAGCATCCTGCACCGAGGGTGGGCAATAAATTCTCGTTATGTACCCCCTTCCCATGCATTGTTTTATGTAATTACTGGGGAGTGTTTTCTTGCCAGCATGACTTTGTAAAAATTAGTAGCAGTGTGGCTTGTGTATAGCTGCAGTTTAAAAACAATGAATCAGTTTGATGTTTAAGCCCCATGAGTAGATATTTTTTTTTTTTTACTTTGTTTACCTTCAACAGCAAAAAAATTAAAAGAAGAAAAAGCAGCTTTCATGGTTTCGTATCTGATGGGTGGGAGCGAGGATCAGAAGGCTGTGTCCTTGCTGTGGCGGTGATACGCGCTGCTGTGAAGATTACCGAGGGTGGCGGTTGGGACTGATGAGTGAGGAGAGTGAGACAGAGAAGGCGTGCAGCCTTATGCGCACGCGACAGAAACCCAGAGCATGCTTGTCGTTATAACCTGCAGGTTATAACGGCGAATTATGATCAGGTTCTGTGTATTGGAGAAAACACTCCCCAGTTATTACAATATAGTTATCAGTTTTGTCCCTACAGTAATAAATAATTTATCTGGTTGATCCTGCAGTTTCTTCTACAAAACAAGAAACCACCACCCCCGCCTTTTCCATCAACCCCTATAAAACCACTGCCAAATCCCATAGTTAATAAATTCTGATTGACTCTTCCTGCAATAATCCATTTTAGTTTACCATTGAAATTAATATCTCCCACCCATGTGATGCCCGGCAGACCCTCCTCACCCTAATTATTTGCTGTGTATCTCAATACCGAAGCCACCAAATCTGACTTAATGACAGGCAAAAGCAGTAATGCTTGAAGCTGCAGGCTATGCATCATCGGTCCTTAAAGGTCAGCATTTTCACCCGAGAGAGAATAGATTTCATACATAAGTCACAACTACAGTCTGTATTTTGTATGTAAACATCAAGTTTTTAAAACAAAGATGGAGTTCCACAACAATCTTTTTAAAAAGGGCCATCTGTACTTTTTGCAGCCTTGGTAATATGCACAGAGGTGGCCATCTGCATTTGTCAGATAATTATTTCTGTTCAGAAGTACTGGCTTGTTGCCCTCTCAAAGACCACACTGCTTATGTTCAGCACTGCTGTTTACTAATGACCGTTTTTTTTGTTTGTTTTTTGCTTAGAGAAAAATCTTACCACGGTTGTTTTATACTTGGCCAGTCTATCGTGGCAGTGAGAAAAGGAAGGATGCTATTTGCTGAACTGCATCACAGCACCATTTGTTTATCATACGTCTTGCTGTCAGTCATATTGGTGGCTATTTTATAAACTTTTGTATAACGTCTCATTCAGACAGTCTGCCTAAACAAGTTTCTAAAGTGCAATGACCTGCTTATGGATGTGCAGTAAGACATACCTTACCACACTTGGATCCCAGGTGGCTGAAGGATCAAGGGAAAGCCTTGTGCTTTATGTGACTCTGAAGGCATGTAGTAAGATCTTTGTACTATACACCACGTCATGGGATATGGCTTATGTGCCCCACGGCAGTCCATTGCATTTGTTCCCCATTTCTCCACATTAACTGTTGCAGAAGTCTTGTGGAGTCTTTCCTTCTGCACACAAGTGTACCTATGACTGCAAATTTGGGGCACACATATACACTGTTTAAATTACCATTACAGCTTGAGATTGTTTCCTTTGGTTGATCACCCATCCTTTACCCTGATGGACAAATTAACCTGCTGAGAGATTTAATCCAATTCAGACAGTTATTGCATTGGGATCACAGGGGGAAGGGCATCCCCCCTTCCCAGTTTATCAAAGACGTGATGGATCTAATGTTCCTTCCAAGCATAAATTTACTGTGTTTTTATGTTATGTAGTGTACAGACTGGGAAGGGGGGGGGAGCTTTTATTTCCTCTATAGTTTTTGATGCATTCCATTAGTGAAGTGAGGGACCCCCCCCCCAGTTCTCTTTTAGCGAGACATCTAGGACTGTTGACGTGCATGAGAAATCTGAACTATCCTTAAGTGAAATTTTGAACTCCAGATTACTAGTTTGCAGTGTGTTCACCATGTGTGATTCACCGTCCCACTTCTGAATGAGATGAACTGTATGTTCTTTGCTCCGGATCTGTGAATGAATCCCCTATAGACAGCTGCTTTCAGGTGAAAGCCTCTTCACAATGGAGTTACCAAGCTCCTAAATTATGCACAGAGAATATGGAACCTGCCTGTAGATCGACATCAATTATTGATGCGCAAGTTAGAGCTTCATGATGAGCTGTGTTTCAGCTGTCGAGTTGGAAGCACATTTAGCTGGGTGCATTTCTGAGTTGTTTCTGCAAAAACAAAACATTCAGGGGAAGTCTGTTGGGAATTGGAAAACATTTTAAAAAGCATTTTTGGACCTCCGAGATTCAGTGGAGGTATTTAACTGGAGAACAAAAGTAGGATAAATTACAAAGTCAGGATATTGTAATGAAGGTGAACTGTTGCAGATATTTGGGTCACAGTAAGATTGTGTTAACTCAAGAAACACTATTATACACTTATTCAGTGTTAACTCAAGAATCACTGTTGTAAGGGATATGCGTGGGACGCATGTGGGATAACAAAGTTATTTGTACAGTTGCCTGTGACCTCGAATAACCTCACAAGCATACCTCTCAACCTCCTGCCTCAAAAATCAGGGACAAAGCTTAAAAAAATCAGGGACAAAGGCCCAAAATCAGGGACACATTTTTAAAATTGGTGATATCCACTCAGGAAGCTGGCAGAATAAGGGACTCAGTGTATAATACATTTTCTGAAGAATAAGAAGTCTGCAGCTTTATTGTTTGACGTAATTTTATTCTTACAATCATCACTGTGTAGTCAGGGAAACGCAGATTTTAGGAGGGACAGAGTAAAATTTAGAGGTGAAATCAGGGACATCCCTGAAAATCAGGGACACTTGAGAGGTATGCTCACGAGTTGCGAAGTCATGAGTGGTCACTGGCTGTGCATATTTGATTTATGCAACAGGATTTTTTTTTGGTCAGTTTTGTTATATTTCATTTTTTTCTTAAATTCCTATTTTCCTCTGTGCCTGGTTGCTGTGTTTAGTTTGCAGGGTTGCTGTGCTGAGAAAGAGGAAAAAAGTGCTTTTTTTTTTCTTAAGAGAGTTTTCATTTAAAATGTGGTTCCAGTTGTTTTTTTGTTTTTTTTTGGGAGGGGGTTGGTTAGGGTGTGCATTTTGTGAGTCTTTGGGACTGTGATAACTTGGGTTGTAAAGAGCACTGTGAGAAGGTGAAAGTGAAACGGGGAGGCAGTACTGCTGAGCAGGCAACACATGTGGTGGTGGTTAGTGATGTAGTCACTGTGTGGATAAATGGGTGATGATGTAATCACTATGTGGATAAATAGGGGATATGCAGGGGTTGACTGAGTGATAACTCATTTATCTGCTACAGTTGCTAGTGACCTCAAGTAACTTCACGAGTGGAGAAGCCATGAGTAAGATAGCATGATGTCATTGACCTCGAGTGAAGATAAATATGATATCTTCAGTCAGGCCATGTCATGTTCTGTTTATACAATGTATGTTTTGGGCTGCACTCAACAAAAGCTTGAACTGTTCCCTTAATACAGTCCCCTACATTGAGGTGGTGGCTGTTTGAACACTGATCTGCTGTATCTCTAGCAACACAACAGATGCCGTATGTTATTTTAAAATATATATGTGGCTGACCCTGCCTCTTTAAATTGTAAAAAAAAAAAAAAAACTTGTTTGGATTCTTGTTGACCAAGCCGTGGCCACCCCCAACATAATTCTCCATACCCCCTTGCTCCAAAACAGCAGATTACATATTCTAAAAAAATGTCTGATCTTGCCACTTTAGTTATTTAATAATACATATCTGGTTGATCCTGCCTGCATCTTTAAACAAATACTTATTTAAAAAACATGCATTATCTGGTTGATCCTGCGACTTTTTTTCCACCTGCAACTGTCATGTAGTGTGACTGAGCGCTATGCCCTGAATGTAGCGTGACCGAGCGCTAGGAAGATTCAAATCAGAAGCACTGTCAGAATATTTTTAATTATGGACTGAGCCTGTTCTGTAAAACATAGAAAATGTGCCCTTTTCTTAATACTGCCTGTATTTTGTCAAAAGAAGCTGCTGACATTACTGAGAGCAGAGCGAGCGAATCGGCAGCTTCAGAACACGAGACGGAAGCGCAAGCATCTGTTGCTATGGCAACAGATGCTCGCGCTGCCGTCTGGTGTTCTGAAGTCACCGACTTTCTTGCTCTTCTCTCAGTATTGTCGGCAGTTTCTTTTGACAAAATATAGGCAGTATTGAGAACATGGCACATTTTTCTATGTTTTACTGCACAGACTCCATAACTAAAAATATCTGAGAGTGCCTCACATTTGAATCTTCCTAGCGGTCGGTCACACTAGATTTGAGGGCATCGCGCTCAGTCACGCTACATGACAGTTGGAGGTGGATAAAAGAAAGTCGCAGGATCAACCAGGTATATTTTTAAAAACATAATTCCTGTAAAGATGCAAGCAGATGTGAGCAATGCATGGGGAGGGGTCTTCCTTCTAAAGAGAAAGCTGCATTGTGGGGGTCCTGTTCATAAAGAGAATGCCACAGGATAGAAAGTGAAAAACTTTCAGTTTCACTGTGATGATGTATAGGAATGTGAAAATATCGTTAATATCTCTACGACTTGGCTGAGATACTACTGTAACCCCCTTGTTACCCAGGGTTACTAGAATCCCAGTAAGACCTAGTGGTAGGCAGGGAAGGCAGCTTGTGAAACTCCAGTTAAATGGGTTTCACACTCTCTCACTCCGTTCTCAATCTCAGCTGAGGTTGAGGGATGACATCACCAATAGAACTATCGCAGCTGCATGAGCCACATTGGAATCTGCAGCAAAGGGAGTTAGATAGAATGTTGGGAGTTTTCAAGTGAGAGTCTGCAGTTGATCTTCAGTGAGTAAAGTTGGAAGTAGGGAGCTTGCTGTTAAGCAGCTCAGGAAAGGCTCTAGGAGCCTCAGCCCTGAGAGAGGGCCGCTTTTCAGTAATAGGTGTGTGTCTCCACCTTAAAGAGAGACACAGGAAGATTACTCAAGTGATGGAGACCGCTGTTTTCGAAACTTCAGTGCTCCTCCGGGGATGAGAAGCATTCCCTGCAGATTCCTGGGCAATCCTCAGCTCTGCTTGTGGAGGAAAAGATGCCTGTTCTTTCCAGTATTTATTTTGGGAGAAAAGATTTGTGAGTCGCCTGTGGGGCACCTGCAACGTGAGGGTGAGTGTCTGCTCTGGTTAAAAGGGCCTATGTTTTTCACCCTGGGACTTGTGTGACAATGTGGGGATTGAACTACTAAATATTGGGAAGCCTAGAGAAATTGGCTAAGCAAAGTAAAAGTAGTTTCAAGTTCCTGAGTTGGTTGGGATGCAAATAATATGTAGAGGAGATGTGACAGACATCTACCCTTAATCTACATTTAAAAGTTCAGTAAAGGAATTGTTCAGTTTTCCAGAGAAATGGCTGGGTATGGGCTGTGGGAGCTGGAGGTGGGTGGCCCCCCATCTTTAGTGACCAGGTCCACCTCTACGGATTTCTTCTGTGGTTTTTCTACTTTTCCTCAGGCACTTGGCCAGTGATGGGGGAAGTACCCAGACATGGGGTTGTAAGGAAAATTCTCTCTAAGAGTTGCAGACTCTAGTGTGGTGTGGGGAGCCATGACAGGATAATTGGTTCATTCTTCCAATGGACCGCGAATAGGATAATTGGTTCATTCCTCAAATGGACCATGTGAACAGGATATTTGGTTCATTTGTCCAATGGACCGAGGATCAAGTGGCCGGCGGGGGGAGCCGGGCCAGTGGGAAAACCCAGTGTGTACAAGTCGGCTGTGTACCCAAACCGCCAGGCAAGTCCGCGGCTGTGTGCCCAGGGTTTAGAGCCTGAGGGCTGGAAATAGTGATAGTGTTCTGTTGTCTCTAATCTGCATTACCAGGAGATGTAGCCCCATGGGGGTCCGTCTATGCTTTGTTTGTTCAGCTAGGATGTGAATAAAAGCCACACTGAAGAATCCCATTCCTGGTTCTGGACATTACAGTTATTGCTTCCTGTGTTCGGATTTACTTGGGTGCCCCAGTGCAGAGTAGCCAAACCTAGGTCCCCCTGCGTCGAGTAGCCTCAATCCTCCCCAAACCCAGTCCCCACCAGGTACTGCTGTCAGCTTCAACAGCATGCCACCTGTCGTTTTGCTAAAAAGGCAGGGGTGAGGGGTTACACTACATTTTATCTTGGCATTTATCCCAAAACATACATTATATAAATGGATTTATCACACTCTGTTTATCCAGACACCTGTTGCATAAATACACTTATTCAGTGTTAACTCAAGAAGCAGTGTTACACACTTATTCAGTTTAACTCAAGAAGCACCATTATACACTTATAAGATACTAACATACTAAAAGCCAGCAGAATAGGCCTCATGGTCTGTCGTTTCTGCTCAGTAGCCAGCACCCCTACTGAGTGCTTGATTTGCTGCCCACCTATCCCGCCAAGAGGGACTTCCCTGGCTTCAGTTTTCCCCCTGTATCTGTCCCACCCCCTCTTGAAACCTTCCACTGTGCCCTCATTTACCAGTCTCCTGGGCAGCACATTCCATGGATCCACCACCCTTTCAGTGAAGTAGTGCCTCCTTTGCTCCGCCCTGTTACTCCCCCCCCCCAGCCTTCTCTCGTGCTCCCTGGTTGTTCCCCCCCACTTCTTGAACCTGAACACCTCCTCGGCTCCCCCTTTGTTGATCACCTTTACATACTTAAAGACCTCTATCATGTATCCCCATCTCTCCTCTCCTCTATTGTGTACAGATTGAGCTACTCCAGCCTCTCCTCATAGGGTCTACTCCCCATGCCCCAGATCATCCGGGTCGCCCTCCTCTGGACCCTGTCCAGCAGCGCAATGTCTCTCTTTAGGTGTGGTCTCCAGAATTGCACACAGTACTCAAGGTGTGGCCTGACCAGGGCATTATACTGGGGGAGGATCACCTCTCTCTTCCTGGAGGTAACTCCCCAGGCTATGCAGTCCAGCAACCTGTTTGCCTTTGCTGCTGCTCTGCAACAAATGTCAGTGTTGTTCATTTTGACATCCACCACCACCCCAAGGTCCCCGTCACCCAATGTGTCTTCCCCCCCCCCCCGGTATATGCATGGCCCGGGTTTCTGGCCCCCCAAGTGCAACACCCTGCACTTCCCTGCATTAAACTTCAGCCCCCACCTCCTCGACCATCTGTCCAGGGCATCCAGGTCCCCCTATAGGGCCACTTTCCCCATCCGCCAATGCCCCTAGCTTCGAGTCACCTGCAAAGAGACTCTGTTTACTCCTAATACCTCTCCCTATGTCTGAGACATAGGCATTGAACAGGAGTGGCCCTAGGACTGATCCCTGGAGGACCCCACTAGTGACATTTCTGGGGGAGGAGACTATCCCACCAACCACCACTCTCTGTACTCTCCTCGAGAGCCAGTTTTCTGTTCACCGGAGCAACTGTCCCCCCACCACCATCTTTCCCATCTTGGTCATCAGATCATTGAGGGGGACTGAATTGAAAGCCTTGCTGAAGTCCAGATAGAGGACATCCACCAACCTATTTCGGTCCAGGGCACTCATCACCCAATCATACAATTCAACAAGGTTGGTCTGGCATGATCTCCCTGGGACAAAGCCATACTGCCTATCGTCCAGGTGCCCCATCCATTCCAGCTCTCCACCAAGGCTCTTCTTGATAACACCCTCCATCACCTTGCCTACCACGGATGTTAGGCTAACAGGCCTGTAGTTCCCCATCTCCTCTCTAGACCCCCCTTTGTGGACAGGCACGACATGAGCCACCCTCCAATCTTGAGGCACCCACCCTGTCTACAGGGAGATGTTGAAGAGTGCAGCTAGTGGAGGTGCCAGCACATCTGCCAGCTCTCTCAGCACCCTCGGATGAAGCTCGTTCGGACCCTTCTCAGTGTTTTACGACCAGAGGGCAGCCCTCACCCTGTCCATCATGATTATGCCGTCCCCCCATTTGTCTGTCCTTTCTGTCGCCCCCCTCTAGTTTCAACTCATCCTCCATCCGAGCCTCTTCTGGTCCACCAAACTCCAAGTGACCTACCTTATTTGCGGTCTCACCATCCCTCGCATCAGGAAGTGTGAACCCCGCTCCTACCCTGGTAAAGACTGAGGCAAAGTGCTCATTTAATATCTCAGCTTGCTCCCCTGCTTCCTGAAACCATCCCTCCCCAGTCCTAGTCCTACTGATCTGTGCCCTCACTTTCCTTTTCTCCCCTATGTACCTAAAGAACCCCTTTCTTCCCCTCCGGATACCCCTGGCCAGGTTTTGCTCCATCCTCACCTTTGCTACTCTGACCACCCTTGTGACCCTCCTGGACATCAGCTCGTACTCTTCCATGCTCTTTTTCTCCCATTGAGCGCTTGAAGCTTGCATAGACAGCCTTTTTCTCCCTCACAGCCCGGGTTCACCAACACTGATTTCTGGCCCTGCAGTGCCTGTGCCTTACCCCCGCGCAGGTCCTGGTAGCTTGCTGCACCCCCTTCTTAATGGCCTCCCACCTGGTCCCAGCATCCATATCTGGCCTTAACTCATCCAAACACCCCTGAAGATCCTCCCATGCCCTCGAAGTCGATCCGTGAGTCTGTACCACCGAATGACCGTGCGGTTCTCACACCCCGGTACAGGTAAAACTAGATCGTGGTGTGGTCACTTCCCGCCAGCAGGCTGCTCACCTCCAGACCCCTGATCTGGTCACTGTCTGCTAGGACCACGTCCAATATCCGGCCCACCCTAGTTGGCTCCCCCACCTGCTGGGCTAGAAATGCATCCGGGAAGACATCCATCCGCCTCTGCTCCCTGGCCACCGGGGACGCCATAGTGCCCCAGTCTGCCCCCAGCATATTTAGGTGTCCCATGACCACCACTCTCCCTTTTTCCAGTCAACAGTGGCCCCTAATATTCTCCACCAGCTTGTCCTCCAGGTTCTCCGCCAGTGTGGGGGTCTGTACACAACTTATATCTTCATTCTGTTACTCCCCGTCGTTTGCAGAGTTACCCAGATCGCCTCCACCTGCCCATCAACCTCCTTCACTCTACCAACACCAATGTCCTTTCTGACTATCAGCGCCACCCCTTCCCCCAACTCCTCTGTCTTTAGTGAGCATAGTGTAGCCCTCCAGGTTTAGGTCCCAGTCGTGCCCCTCGGGTGGACCATGTCTCAGTAATTGCTGCCACATCCACCACCCCCTCAGCTAGCATTGCTTGGAGCTCGGGCATTTTATTCCCTATGTTCCTGGCATTGATCAGGACCATCCTCCACCCCATCCCCTCCACCTTCCCCATTTTCCGTGTCCCCTTGTCACCTCCTGCCCCTCTCCCCCGCCCAGTTCCTCTTGGCCTTATACCGCTGCTTTCTGACCCCATTTTGGGTCCTTGGCCTAACCCTTTAGGCGGCCCCACTGGAGCAGACCTATTTCCCAACCCTCTCTCCTTTACAAATTTAAACCCCACCTCTCGTGTATGAAGTCAGACAGTTTCAGCTTAAGGATCTCCCTTCCCTCCAAGTTGAGTGCCTATCCCTGGCATATAACCCCTTATCCTCCTGTAACCTCTAGGTGGCGCTGTCCCAAGGGCTACTACCCCTGCCTGTGTGGCTAGTTGCAGGCTAAGGGGCCTGGGTACTGAAACGGGTGCCTCCACCCAGAGAACAGGGTTGATAGTAGCAAGGCTAACCAGGGTACAGCCCTCTGGGACACTGTAACCCCCCTCTTTTACCTCTAGTGGCCTAGACAATATGCAACAAACACTTTCCCAGTAACCCCTATTCAGCATACAAATCCCGACACTGTTTGCACTTACCACCAAGGCTGGTTCCACCAATTTGACCCTGGAGACCCCCTGTACAACAAGGTTAGGCACAGCAAATGACAGCAGTACAGTGCTTTTGGTACAAAGTGGAACCACAGTCAGATTAAATGCAAAAAGAGTTGGATCTGATTTATTTAAGGGGAATGAACAAGGAAGGGGCATAATCAGGTTTATTGGTTTAAGTAATACTCAATCAGGCAATCGTGCATGCACTTTAGAGTCCCTTCACAGTCGCACACTCTGGGTACCCAGTTGGAAAGAAGGTGGGCTAGCCTGACACGTTGCCCGGAGTAGGCCAGCATTGCAACTGGTCGAGGCCCTGTGATGGAAAGGAGGAGTATGCACAACCACACACAATTTGTAATCCGGAGCGGGAAGGCTCAGTTCATGACAAGAAAAGCAACAATTGAATCAGATGACAACACTTTTGATTTAGCTGATATTGCAGGGAAGTACCTTGGTGTTTACTCACGATACCCAGTACAGGACACAGGATGGACGAAATGGAGACTGCAGGTTGACAAGCAGGTATGCCAGGAGAAGCAGGGCCCACACGAATCACCGAGGATAAAGTCCGGTCATCAAGACTTCAGAGGATCCCTCTTTAGGGACAAGTAGGCAGACAGGCCAAACTCAGCCTCTCCACCAGCTTCCCGTGCAACTCCACAGGGCAGCTGCTCGAATATCTCGAGGTGTTCACTGTCTCACTTCCCAACTCAGACTGACTCCTGCTGCAGACATCTTGGGAATTTCCCTTTGGTCCAAAAAAGTTCTGGGTGGAGGGTCCATCAGTCTGTCACAGCAAGGGCTCTCCCTCCAGGTGCATTTAGGCGCCAAAGTCTCAGAACTTCAATTCCTACAGAAATTCACTCCCACAAGACCCCTGAGGACAGACTCTATTTTAGGGTCCCTGAAGTTACTGATTGGTTCAATCTTTTAGTCCAGAACCAAGATGGTGGTGATAACGGAACTGTTCATGCTGCAAAAAAGGCAGGTTAGACAAACTACAATATCATTACTATTATAATACATAGGCAGCAAATAAGTACAGCTTCTAACAGAACTCCCTCTGCGCAACTAGCGATGGCAGAACGGAGCGATTATCTGGCAGCCTAGGCAGAACTTGAGCATAGGAACACTCAGCCCCCACCCAGATTAACTGTTAAACTGCGATATAGGCAGCTCTTAAAGAGACAGGACACAGAGGCTATAAAGGCATTCAGATGTAATACTTTTAAATGGTTAAGACATAGGACACCAGCCTGGCAGTGGGCATTTGGGCACACCAGAGGAAGACTTTTTTCAGGAACCCCCATTTGTCGGAGGGTTACATTCCCATGTCATGCCCCCATCCCTCACCAACCCATATCCCCCGGGTTCGCACCACTCCCTGAGCCACTGGTTCACCACACCAAGTTTCTGTTTTTTCTCTGCACTTGCCCTTGGCACTGGCAGTATTTCAGAGAAGGAGACAGAGCATCCTATAGAGTGGCAAACCCTGGCCAGCTCCCGAAATCTTGCCTGTATTTTAAGTTCACTATTTCCGTCTAAGTCGTTTGTACCCAGGTACACCAGAAAGTCCAGGGTACCCCTGCATTCCCTTGCCATTGAGTACAGCAGGAATTTGGTCCTGTGCACAGACAGGCCCGGGATACAATTTATCTTGACCGGGCTGATTTTACCCTCCCCATCCCCCTCCCATTGGATGACCCTGATCATGGCGTCTCCCAACAGGATCACCTTCCTCCCAGGTTACTAAGCCTTTTGTGCCTCATCTATCCAGATCCTTATTCAGCATTAACTCAAGAAACACTATTATACACTTAGCGTTAACTCAAGAAGCACTATTATACACTTATCCAGCATGAACTCAAGAAGCACTATTATACACTTATCCAGCATGAACTCAAAGCACTATTATACACTTATCAGCATGAACTCAGAAGCACTATTATACACTTATCAGCATGAACTCAAGAAGCACTATTATACACTATCAGCATGAACTCAAGAAGCACTATTATACACTTATCCAGCATGAACTCAAGAAGCACTATTATACACTTATCCAGCATGAACTCAAAAGCACTATTATACACTTATCCAGCATGAACTCAAGAAGCACTATTATACACTTATCCAGCATGAACTCAAGAAGCACTATTATACACTTATCCAGCATGAACTCAAGAAGCACTATTATACACTTATCCAGCATGAACTCAAGAAGCACTATTATACACTTATCCAGCATGAACTCAAGAAGCACTATTATACACTTATCCAGCATGAACTCAAGAAGCACTATTATACACTTATCCAGCATGAACTCAAGAAGCACTATTATACACTTATCCAGCATGAACTCAAGAAGCACTATTATACACTTATCCAGCATGAACTCAAGAAGCACTATTATACACTTATCCAGCATGAACTCAGAAGCACTATTATACACTTATCCAGCATGAACTCAAGAAGCACTATTATACACTTATCCAGCATGAACTCAAGAAGCACTATTATACACTTATCCAGCATGAACTCAAGAAGCACTATTATACACTTATCCAGCATGAACTCAAGAAGCACTATTATACACTTATCCAGCATGAACTCAAGAAGCACTATTATACACTTATCCAGCATGAACTCAAAAGCACTATTATACACTTATCCAGCATGAACTCAAGAAGCACTATTATACACTTATCCAGCATGAACTCAAGAAGCACTATTATACACTTATCCAGCATGAACTCAAGAAGCACTATTATACACTTATCCAGCATGAACTCAAGAAGCACTATTATACACTTATCCAGCATGAACTCAAGAAGCACTATTATACACTTATCCAGCATGAACTCAAGAAGCACTATTATACACTTATCCAGCATGAACTCAAGAAGCACTATTATACACTTATCCAGCATGAACTCAAGAAGCACTATTATACACTTATCCAGCATGAACTCAAGAAGCACTATTATACACTTATCCAGCATGAACTCAAGAAGCACTATTATACACTTATCCAGCATGAACTCAAGAAGCACTATTATACACTTATCCAGCATGAACTCAAAGCACTATTATACACTTATCCAGCATGAACTCAAGAAGCACTATTATACACTTATCCAGCATGAACTCAGAAGCACTATTATACACTTATCCAGCATGAACTCAAGAAGCACTATTATACACTTATCCAGCATGAACTCAAGAAGCACTATTATACACTTATCCAGCATGAACTCAAGAAGCACTATTATACACTATCCAGCATGAACTCAAGAAGCACTATTATACACTTATCCAGCATGAACTCAAGAAGCACTATTATACACTTATCCAGCATGAACTCAAGAAGCACTATTATACACTTATCCAGCATGAACTCAAGAACTATTATACACTTATCCAGCATGAACTCAAGAAGCACTATTATACACTTATCCAGCATGAACTCAAAAGCACTATATACATATCCAGCATGAACTCAAGAAGCACTATTATACACTTATCCAGCATGAACTCAAGAAGCACTATTATACACTTATCCAGCATGAACTCAAGAAGCACTATTATACACTTATCCAGCATGAACTCAAGAAGCACTATTATACACTTATCCAGCATGAACTCAAGAAGCACTATTATACACTTATCCAGCATGAACTCAAGAAGCACTATTATACACTTATCCAGCATGAACTCAAGAAGCACTATTATACACTTATCCAGCATGAACTCAAGAAGCACTATTATACACTTATCCAGCATGAACTCAAGAAGCACTATTATACACTTATTCTCCCCCATCTCTGATGCTCAAAGGCATTAGTTGGGGGTTTGAATTAGATGAACACAGGAAGTGGATCAAAAGGTTGTGGTTCTTTTTAATGGAATACAACAACTGTCTTCCGATGTGTAATATAGAAACACATTGTCTCTTTATGTCAGTATGTGTATGAGGGATATCATGATTTTAAGGTATACTGCAATATTGAAAGTCACGGTATTGATACTGTGGGCAATTTCAGATATCACAGTAACTGTGATCCACGGCATACTGTGGTGTTCAGACCCTTCAACTAATTTTTTTTTTTTGCATTTTGAGGGCAAATGTCCCTTCCATGCCAACCCTGCTGGATGCAAGAGTTTGAGGAGGCTTCTTTTTTTGTACAAAAATGACGACTTCTGTAATACCATGGTATAACAGTAACTGCTGTATTGTATGTGATGGTTATCATACCATCAGAATTTCATATCATGTCATCCTAGCGTGTGTGTGCCGGCTTGTTGGGTATTTAGATGTTTGGTGTCCTTACCAGACTGGCCTCTTCAGGGTGCCAGGCGGGAGACAGACTGGTACACCTTCACTTGGGCTGCCAGTTTGAAAGCAGTGGGCACTGCCAGGAGGATGGCTGTAAGTGCCAGAGTGCCCTTCTAGGAGATTGGGCATTGGCTAGTGCTCACTATACCACTCTGTCCTCACTAGCAGTGAGAATTGGCAACCAGGTTTTCACTAGGGTGGTAGCTGGCCGCAGGATGTGGGCCAGATGCACAGGAGACACCGGGCGGGGAGAGGCTTCTGCCGGAAGGCATAGGCGAGGGCCACATGCCAGCTGCTTTCATGGCTGCTAGAGTAGCGGAGTTTGAGGTCATTGTAGGTAACAGCTCAAGAGGCACTGGTAGCAACCAAGAATGGACCTCAGGCACTGAGGACAGATCACAAGGGACAGGGGATCTGAGGGTCACATTTGAGGAATGCTGCCTATAAAAAGGGAGTAGCAGTGGACCACCAGGAGCATGTGGGAACCTCGGGGGGGGGGGGTTCCCCTCAAAGGAAACAACCCAGTGGCCACTTTCCCCCAAAGACATTGAGGGAGATACTGGTGAGGTGGGAACCACCCCAGAGAGTGGTCCATGCAGAGATCTGTGACAGAGTTAAAACAGCAAAATAAGGTAGGAGATCTGTCTGCAAGGCAAAAGTGATGGAAAAAAGCCAAGTTCCATAGTCTCACCCACCAGGGAAGGGATCTGAGCTGGCGGATCAGTGGTCACCTGGCAGCATATGTGACTGTGATCGAGCAGGCCCTCTCATGGATTGGGGCAGAAGGAGAAATGGTGGTTTGCTTACCAACCTCTTCTGGTCTCCCTTGGGCTATCCTGAGCTTATGTTCAGTGGGATGAATGCCCTCTCTGAATCATGTAGCATGCGGAAGGAGAACACTTGTTTGGTAGAAACCTAAGACGATACCTGTAAGGCAGTCATAAGGGGAATAGGGATCCCATGGCAGAGGCATGTTATGGCAGACACAGCAAAAAGTGCATGTAAGGAAAGAACAGAGTTCAAAAATGTTCAGTCTGAGAAACTGGATGCCACCGTAGACTAGACTGGGTTAACATACGTCCCAGTGGTAGGCTGCGGAATTAAGTGGTTTGGTCTTGACAGCCAGGGAATGGGATCGGGAGGCGAGTATGGGATTGTACAGAATACTGATTGTGAACAAATTAATTAGGATCCCTTGATCCCTGATCAAGCTTAAAAACAAACTTTTACATCAATTATCAGTAAAGGTCAGGCACTTGGGCATATGTAAGTGAGTGAGTGTGTATGTGTGCCTTTATTTATTATATCATGGCAGGGTATTCTTCCTCTCCCCCTCCCCTTGGCATCCAGTGCAGGCTGTTCGCCCCACGTATGGACCATTGCATGCGCACAGTGATGCCCTGTGTCCGAGATTAGCTCCTTCGGCCCACTGCAGGGGTCGCTACGGTGGCGGAACCAGGCTCCTCCCTAGCTGCCCATCCCGACTTCCTGAGTTCGCATCCCAACTTGGGTTGTCGGTGCCGGAGCACATAGCATTTCCGCTGAGCCATCGGGCAGCCCTAAAACTGCCTTTTTCTCAGTGATGCTCCCCCTAGGGGCATATAGCTGCAGAAGAGCTATTTTATATTAATTTTCAAAACATTTGTATTTTTTTTTTCGCTTACATAATGTTTTGAAATATTTCACTGCAATAGCGAGGGTTCATTTCAGATACTTATCTATGTGGGACACTGACCCAATAGGTGCAAAAAGTAAGGGTCAAATGGCAAAAACAATTGTTCATATTTTTCAGTCGAGCCAAGATTCGTAAAACAGCGGTTTAAAACCTCTCTAAAAGTGAGCAGGTTGTCCCCAAGGTAGAAGAAAAGGTGAGTCAGAATTAAAAAATTGTGTGCCAATTGTCCCAATCCCCCACTCAAAAATGAACCCTGGCCATTTTATAAGTGTAGTGAAACACTCCAGGGTGTTAGTAGAATGCTTTCCCTTTCAGTGTGAATGAAAATTGTATTTTTATTATTATTGCACTCGCAAGGGCTGAAGGCACTCTGCCTGCATACCAGACTTGTGCTTCACTACACCCCTGGGTGTTCTGTAATATTACCAACACCCCCTCATTTCTTATTGCTTACATATTGATTTAACCAGAAATAACCTCCCACTGCCATTTGGACACTGGTGTTAATGTGTGAGCCTGGGAATCCTGCTCCGGGGCCGGCCAAGGGCCATGTCTGTCATGGTGGTTAGGGCAGGTGTCTTGTGTTCGTCCGATAGTACTGACTTTGGCTATGAAGGTATCCACTCATCCACCTCTGGGAAGATGGGTACAGTCATGGAGACCCTAACTGAATGAAGGCTGGAGCAATGCCAGCGCTCAGTGTGCTCATGCTCCTTGGCTTCCCCAGAATGCCTGTGTCTCAGACGTGAGAGACAAAGATAACTTGCTACCTCAGCTCACAGGCCTTGCACCACTGGCTGCGGCACCACTCCACTGACACTGGCAAGAGTTACCTCAAGGGGACTAATACCCCTCTAAAAACCCTGAAGGAGCTTCACCATGGAGGGTAAGCTACAGGGGTGAATGTGGAGCCAGGGTAAGTCCCAGAGAAGATGGTTGATGGGGCTGGGGCTAGAGGAGAGACAACGGGGAGAGGATAATGGAAGGGGCATGATAAATAGAAAATGTGGAAAAAAAACACACACACACACACACACACACACACACACACACACACACACAAAACTCTCCCTGAAAAAAAGTAGTATTAAAAAAAATAAATAAATAAGAGGGGGAAAACCTGTGGATCAACCTTTTTTTATTTGGTAAGTTATCCACGTTACCCCAACTGAGAGCCATTATCTTGTTTTCAGTGGGGTCTTTCATCTTCCCAGTTTTACACCTGAGAAGACTTGCGTACAGGGATGTCAAGACACTTGCCCTAGGTCGCACACAGTTGGTGACCAGATTTGAACCTGTGATTTCCTGTTGAGTGCTATAACCACAGGATTACACTGCCTTCAAGATACTGTACAATGCTGTCAGGTTTCATAATTATTTGTCTTAACACTAT
The DNA here is from genome assembly GCA_016271365.2 of Neoceratodus forsteri. Taxonomy (NCBI): domain Eukaryota; kingdom Metazoa; phylum Chordata; order Ceratodontiformes; family Ceratodontidae; genus Neoceratodus; species Neoceratodus forsteri. The sequence continues at coordinate 322,652,757 of JADMNL010000024.1, read as the reverse complement.
AACAGCTGAGGACTTTGGGAATAGCAGTTGGTTGCCAAAGCTGAGGAGTGAGTCAAAGAGTGAATTATTAATAACATGATAATGCGGTGCATTGTTTCTTCATTTTTGCCAATGCTTTCAGAAAGTGGGTCTTAACAGCTGACAGTTCAGAACTATTTTTTTTTTTTTTTTTAACCAACTCTGTTGATTTAATTGAATAAATGTTAAGAATGACATTTTCCAACTGAAGCTGGAAATCGCAGTCAGCAATTACAGCCTGAGTTTACTCTGCAGCTCTTCTGAACTGCAGCTGAAACTTTCTTCCTTAGCTACTCACCTAATTTTTAGCATGGTTTTCGTTGGATTCCTAAATACATTTCTACAAAATGAGGTAACCATTGTTTTATACAAAATACAAACAAAAAAAAAACCCTTCAAATAGTAAGATCAGGCTAACTCTTTCATGTTGTGGATTTTTGTCGTTGAGGCCCTGAAAACACTGGGGAACTTAAAACGGTTTAAGTGCCTTAAAATGTTTTGTAACACGGCACTCCAGACACCAGTGAAAGCCAGCAACGGCATTGGCTGAAATGGCTCAGGTGACACTAACCGAGCAGTGATTAACCCACAGGTAATGCCCGCTCGGTTAGTACCACCTGTGACCATAGACAGCAGCACTCATTAGAGCCCGCTGGGTCAGTACCCAGATTGTCCATGAGCCAGAGGGTGCAGCACTGAGACGAGAATAGGGAGAAATGATACAACACCTCGCTCCGAACACAAAAAATATACCATTCTTGTGTCTGTCAGACAGTTATCCTCTGTTGCTGTCGGGTGCGAAATAGGCGCCACAATGTGAAAGAATGTGGAGCGTGCATCGGGAACGCGCATCCAGGCACATCCTCGCACTGACTGCAATGCAAGCAAAAGTAGGATATTGTAGGAGGCGGCAGTATGACTTTCGGCAAGTCCTCTGTATTTGTGAGCGATCTACGGCCCGCACAATGTACCCATCGTGCTTGCCATGTGACAAGCGCATTAATCACCTCCAACGTCTGGCTTTACCGGGGATTACTGCCCGCTGGGTGATTGGAACCCTCTGGCTTCGCCCTTGTGCACCAACCCCCCCCAGCGGGCATTAATCCACCAGTAGAGCCCTCCTCTGTCGGTGACTAATGTTTACTTAAATCCCCCTAGTACTGTTGGCAGACAAACTACAAGCCCCTTAAAACATTTTAACAAAAGTGTTGTTAAACCCTGCTAGATACCTAGTCTTAAAACCATTTTTAAAAACATTTTACAGCTAGCATGGTTTTACTCACAGATTTGGACAGGAGTAAAAACATTTTAAGCTGCAGTATGTGCAGGCAAGCACAGTTCTGTGTGTTGGACTTAACACAAATTAGTTACAAGGAGAACAAGTTTAACACTAGCAGTGTGGACACCCTAAACCGTTCTAAAAAATGGTTACTGAGTAGTGTGGATGCACTGAAATGGTTTTGCTAAATTGGTTTTAAAAACAGTTTTCAAAAACAGTTCTGTAGTGTCAAGGACCTTGGCTTTCCGTTTTACCGGTGACACCGGTAAAAATCACGGAATCCTGCTTGGTTTGAGGATTTTGAATTCTTGTACAGGTGCCTCACGAAAATTGCATGTTACTGCATAGAATCCCTAAGATTTCAGCATCTTTGTAAGTTTTTTTTATTTACTTTTTCTATGCCCCCTTCTCACAGCATCAGTCTCCACTTTTCAGAGATCCTTAGGCTGGGTAACCCCTAGCTTCACCCCAGGTAATGCTTGGGAGCTCCTGTGGGCCTGCCCTCATCCTGCCTGGGTTGTACCCCCAGGTCACCCCTCCACAGTCCCTTAGTGTGTGTCGGGCAGCCCAGTGGGTCCCTCATGGTGCCTGGTTATGAAGTCTGAGGCAGCTGGGTCCCTTCTGCTAGTGGCCGATGTGGGGTGAATGTTCCCGCTTTTCTAGTCTCTGTCCCTGAGGGCACTGGCACTCAAGGGGATCCAAAGCGAGTAGGGCACATAGAGACATGTCACTGCTCCAGATCCCAGCTAGCGTCCTCCCCTCCCGATTGCTCTGCATCCCCTTTGCACCACCACCCATGGTCACCCAGGTGGTGGTAAAGCAGTGGGACCTGCAGCTCACCCTCCCTGGAGGAAGAGAGCAGTCCCCCAGGTGCTCGATCTTACTACTGTGGCCAGACCTCCAGCAACCAGAGTTCACTTCCGACCCTGGGGTCACTGGCATTGCAAGCAGTAGCACTACCTCAGCGCCGGCGGTCTGGCCCAGATTTCAGCATCTTAAAATGAATGCTGCTGTGTTTCGCATTCTTTCTGCTTTGCTGCATATAGAATCAGTAAGGAAACCACCCGCATTGCTTTGTTGTAACCAGCCATACAGTTTAACCACCCATGCTTCCTACCAACCTCTGCATTAGCTGAGGACTGCTTTTCTTCCTGAAACCACAGTTTTCATTTAGTACGTGCCTAAATGTCTCTTTTACTATTTATATTACACTGGATGATGCAAAAAAAAAAAGTGTGTGTATGTGTATGTATATGTATATATATATATATTTATGCAATGGGTGTGACACCAAAAGCCATTGAATAAATCCATTTATTTCTACATATGTGGAATAAATCTAACCAACCTAGATTTATCCCACATATGTGGAATAAATGAAAACTGTCAATCACAAACACTGTGCCGGACCTACATTCTACCACCCACACAGCTGGCACACATAAACGCAATCAACACTGGCACAACCAGTAAATCATCCACCTGCAGAACCCCTCGTGCACTCAACAAGAAACTGCAGGCAAGCGACATTTCACCATACTACATTACTATAAGTAAACAGCACAACCATTTTCGATACAGAAAAGGCGCTGTTTCCATAAAAACTATAAATAGCACCAACAACTCGTGACTCTGGATTTCGATGCCTTTTCCGACCGCCAGTATTACAGAAAAAACGACTGTTACTGCATACAAAATGGCAACACAGGAAACTGCTGTAAACTTTCAAATGGAACTAACCCAAATACTAACACAATTTGAAGAAGACACTGAACCTCTACTGGAACCCCAGCAACAAAATAACTCACAAAACACAGACATACCAGAAGAACCAAAACCCAGCACTAGCACCGCAGTGAACATAGACGAAGATGCCATACAAAAATATATCCAAGCAGGCAAAAACACCAACACGATGAAAAAGACTCACAGTGATGTCTTGACCGTTCAAAAATACCTCAAAGAAAAGCACAATATAGAAACTCCGCTTGAAACCATTACACCAGTAAACCTGGATAAATTACTTGCTACCTTTTCATGCACTCCACCAGAAAAAGCGGAACTCTCACAGAGCCCTTAACACTACGTACCGCATTCCAGAGTGTTGAAAGATATTTAAAACAAAAGCTATCCAGAATCTCTATCAACATCAACTGCTTTCCTCACAACCAGAGAAATTCTGCAGTGCAAACAAAAGCCTCAAAAGTTATGGCAAGGGTAACAGACCAAAAGCAGCAGATGAGCTCACAGATTCCCTTATCAACAAACTATACGAGACTCAACAACTAGGCCCACACAGCCCTGATGCCTTGCTTAACACCATGTGGTTAATAGTTAGCCTATACTTTGGTGTCAGAGGCATAACGAAATGAGCAGTCAAATGGGGAGACATCATCATGCAAAAAGATGAAAACGGACTGTGCTACCTCCAGTATACCAGTGAGCATAAACAAAAACTAGACAAGGCTCCAACCCAAAGAATGCAGAAAACTAAAGCCACGAGCATACAGTACAACAAAATCCTACTAGATGCCCAGTCACCAATTACAAACTCTACAGTACCCACAGACCCAGCCAAAGTAACCACCACTGAAGCACCGTTTTCTTAGCTATCAACAACAACACAAAAACCTCAAAAGTACACAAATGGTTTAAAAATCAGCCTGTGGGTATTAATAAGCTCTCCACTATTGTCAAAAACATGGTTACAAATGCAGGCATACAAACTGATAAACGCTTAACTAACCATTCTGTATGAAAGCATCTGGTACAAAAATTAGTGGACAGTGGAATACCACCAACGGAAATCATACAAATTTCAGGCCACAAACAGCTCCAAAGCCTCAACGAATATTCAAAGCTCAATGACTCCAAACAACAAGAAATAAGCACTTTACTAAGTGGCGATCAGACTCCACAATCCAAACCTTCCTGTCAACAACAACAACTGACCACTATTCCTACCAACTACAAAGACCTACTTGGAACCTGCATCAGCAAACCCACCATACATGCAAAGCAAGTCACCTTCAATATAATTCAAGGTAAGCATAATTACACTACCAACAAATTCACAAAACTACTACATAAAACCCTCCTCCCACCCAATACCCACCCATCACCACCACTTCCACCTTCCAAACACCACTCCACATTACAAACCAAACACATAATGCTCTTTTTTCCTCCCCATGCAGGTAACAAGTATGACACCTACGCCAAGAAAAGACCGATGGTTTTAGAAAGTGACAGTGACTCTGAATAAAGTTGCAAACGACCATATATTCTCGATGAAAAAATATCAAAAACCTCTAGAAATGAAGACAAGATCTGAATACAGCAAAGAAAAAGACATCAACAATAATTCACCTTCCTACAAAAAATACTCTCAAGCCAGAAAGAAGATCTGTGCAGACCTAAACATTCGTTCCTGAAATACCGTGACAATAAGAAAAAAACCTCTTAATAAGCTGAACCTACAAGCAAAAAAAGTCAAATGAAGGCTCGCAAACTAGAACAAATTTCTAACAAAAACTGGACTTTCCTTTCTTCAAAACACATCCTGGATATTCACCATCTTTGGAATACAGACCAACTACTAGCGGAAAGACAATCTGAATTAACCGAAAAAGGAAAATAAATACAAATTCTACACAGTAAAAATACTCTATCAAACCCTATGGACTACAACACAAAAATAAACTACCCTCCCCCACCCTTACCCCACCTCAACCCCCATACCCAAATCTTCTAAAAAACTCTTCTTTTTTGAAAATGAACTCTTTACTGCAAGTTGCAAAAATCATAGAAACCCATACAGTGTTCTAAACTATGAAAATTCTGCTCTGTACAACAAAAATAAATGCTACTGTTTCTTTTTCTGTTCAATAAATTTTGCAAAAACTTACCTTCTCAGTCTTGTTCCTTCCAATCCACCAAGCCAAACTCCGACATACAAAAAAAAAAAAATAATAAAAAAAGCCCCAATACATCAATCTCGAACAAAAATAAAACACCCAAACAGGATACCACTCCAAATTCTTCAGATCTTCACAAAATCTTCCTCCACGTGCTCGACGAAGAAAACAGCACATCCGACTAAAATCCACAGTGTCCTCCTCAAACTCTTCCATTACATCCACCGACCGGCGCTGTAGTACATCGACGCCCACAACAATGCAACGCTCTCCGGCAACACCAAACACGAAGTCCCGCTCTCCAAAAGGCCGCCACCTCGAGCAATCCAACAGCACATCCTCCTCGAACTCCTTTCTCCGAAACTGCGCCACAAATCTCAGCCACTCCCACCAACCAATCACAAAGCACGCTCACCACACGCACACCCAATCACAGCAATTCACATGCACATCAATCACTCCAACCCTCCCACTGTAAGACACACCCCTCCAGCCAATCAAAACTACTTTCCCACGTTACGTCAGCCAATCACATCACACCAAGCACTCTCCAGCCACCACAACCAATCAAATCCTACAACCACACACCCATTCACACAGCAATAAAAAAAAAAAACCTTCCACCATAAAAACCAAATAGTCCTCCATCAAAAAAATTACATACCACACACAGTTTAACGATAAACATCATAAACATCACCACAAAACCCATTGCATAAATCGCACATGCGATGGTGGACCATGGAATAAAGTAGTTATTTTCACACGTCCCCGGTGACCTTGGGTAAATCACTCGTGGCTCCGATACGCTACGCCACTCGTGAGGTTACCCGAGGTCACCGGGACTGTGAATAACTACTTTTATTCCATGGTCCACCATCGCATATCCCCTATATATATGTATATATATACACATATATAGATGTAGATATAGATATTTAGATATAGATATAGATATAGATCTAGATATAGATATAGATAGATCTAGATATAGATATAGATAGATCTAGATATATAGATATAGATACACACACACACACGTATCAGCACACATGGGCAGGGCCTCTGGAAAACTGTGGGAAAAGTAACCTGAAATTGTAGAGATGTTTTGCAAAACTTGCTGTGAAATTGCAGGAGTTCTGCTATAGACCCTGAGTGCTTCACAATAAATTCTTTACTGTTTTCTGCAGCATACATTAGTCAGCATAAACTACTAAATGAATACACTGACACTTGAATGTGTTTTTAAAGGTGAAGAACAACTTGTGCTCCTAATATGAATCCTAAACGGATAAGATGTGTTGTCTCTCTTCCAAAATGTAAAAACATATGCTCATACAGTGCTAAATAGATTCTAGTTAGTGAGCCACAGTATTAAATAAATCCAGAATAAACGAATTGTATCTGTGTCTGGATGTAGAATAATGAAGCCTGATCAAAAGCTATTTACAGTGCTCTGTCAGCTATTCACCCACTTTGGTGTAAGAAAAAATAAGCAGATGGAGTGGTAAATAATTCAGTTTTAGTAAAATGTTTAATATTCATAATTTGCACTGTAGGTACTGTGCACTATTATTGAAATTGTGTAGTAAAACATTATCTATGGGTGTTATTATGGCTGGCAGTATAGCCTGGTGGTTAGAGTAACAAACAGTGATTGAACTGGGTACATCCAGACCTGCAGGCAATAATGACAGAGGCTAAACTGGACATAGTAGCCATTGGCGAGACATGGTTTACCAGTAACCACACTTGGGAGACTTAAGTACCTGGCTATGTACTGTTCAGAGGAGACCGAGGTGCAAAAAGGGGGGGGTGGAGTGGCCCTTTATGTAAATAAAAATATCAAAGCTACAGAAATTCAGAAAACACATAAGGAGCCAGAACAACTGTGGGTCACACTGGAAACAGGAAATGGGACAGCCGTATAAACTGGGGTTGTGTACAGGCCTCCAGACCAGGGGGAGGACATAGACACATTGCTGTTAGAAGATATACAAAACATGACAGCTAAAGGGGAGGTTCTGATAATGGGAGACTTCAACATGCCAGATACAGATTGGTCAATACCAGCAGGAACATCCGCCAGAACTAGACACATGGTGGATTCCCTGCAGGGGGAAGGCCTCAAACAGCTGGTACAACAACTTACAAGAGACGGGGCTATCCTAGATCTAGCACTAACAGGGAAAGGATCACAGATCTCCAGGTAGGTTACCTGGGGGCCAGTGACCATCACATGATATGGTTCAATTTGGCCGTCTGGACAGTTATCGGCCGATCGCCATCCTGTCTGCTATCAGTAAGCTTCTTGAGAAAGTTGCGGCAGGGCAAATCAAGGATTATATTTAGTCTCATGAGCTGCTGTCTCTCTCACAGCATGGCTTTCAAAAAGGGCACAGTATGACCTCAGCCCTGGTCACTGTCACTTCTGGGATAAGGGCTGCTATGGACCAGGGCAGACTCTCTGGGGCGATCTTTATTGGTCTCTCTAAGGCCTTTGACCTAGTTGACCATGCAGTACTTTGCACTCAGCTTAGGTCCTTGGGCCTGTCCCCTCCTGCGCTCAGTTGGTTCTCCAGTTACCTTCAGGGCAGGCAGCAACTTACCAAGTATAGTAAGGTGCTCTCGGACATCACCACAGTATCCTCAGGGGTTCCCCAGGGGTCAGTCCTTGGACCCCTGCTCTTCTCCATATCCATCAATGATCTTCCCTCCTCTGTTGTCTCTTGCAGGTCCATACTGTATGCCGATGACCTTGTTATTCTCACTCATTCTCGGGATATTGGGGTCATTAACCACCAACTGAGTGAGGATTTCAGGAGTATCCAATCCTGGATATCATCTCATAAGCTGGTCCTAAATATTAAAAAGACACAGGCCTCCCCTGTTCCTCTGTGCATCTCGAGTAGTGATGGTGTGCCTGTTCTCATCACCGACATCGTCAGGTACTTTGGGGTGACACTTGACCCTCAGCTTGATCTTGGTCACCACATCCGCAATGTGTGTCGTACTGTTAACTGGAAGTTGGGTTTGGTGTATAGGGCAAAGAATAATCTTACTTCGGCTGCTGGCCTAGCATTGGCCAGAGGTGTGTTTCTACCATCTCTCTGCTATGGGCTACTTTTGTTTGCCCATACTTCCAAGGTCCACCTCACTAGGTGGACCATTGACTACAATAACATTTACCGTTTTGTGCTAGCAGCCCCTCGCCTCACTCACCATTGCGATCTGTATGCTAAGCTTAACTGGCTCTCCCCGTCCAACCACATGAACTTTGTGGTGGGCTGCTTTACGGGTAAGGTGCTGGGCTCAGGTACCCCCCCCCCCCGGATTAGCGGAGTTCCTTGCACCTGCTGCCTCCTCTGTTTACTCCCTAAGGTCCATGGGCCCTGCTATCCTCAAGGTTCCTGCTAGGCGCACCCAAATGGGGGACAGGGATTTTGTCATGCCCCAGATTATGGAACTCCCTTCCGCCCAGGTCCGTTCTTCCCTTCACAGGCATGCCTCACGAACCTCCCTGTGGACACACTTGAAGCTCTCCTCAGTATGTGACTGTCTCAACCCCCCCCCAATTTCCTTGATTACCTGGCCACCTGCATTGTACTTGAGCATATTATATCCTGTACCTTGGCTCTGGTCCTACTGTGGTTGTCTGCCCGCCTGGGTGTGGCCCCATGTTAAGTGTGAACATTTTGTATATATATCTGAATATACTGCTCTGAACATTGTCACAGTGACTATGTATCGATCTTACATTTGACTGCGCCACTGTTGTAACCTGAGTTATCTTCTATGCAAGGGCGTAGCTACCGATACGCCTGACACGCCACGGCGTGCTGCAGCAGATCAGCTGGGTAGCAGGCACCAGCTGGTTTCTCCATGCTGCTTCGCTTTTTTTTTTTCGCGCGCTTTCCCAGCTGCTCTTTGTGCATTAAAACTGCCATTGATTGGTGGGGGTGAGATTGCTGCTGCCTGCCTTAAGCTGCTGGATGAAGTCTGTAATTATGCTTAGGCTGGGCTGACCTAAGAATGGAGGTGTGGCCTGTGGAGTAGTAAGGGGTGAGTCAAGGGTCAGGCAGGCTCTTTAAATGCCATCCTAGAAGCACTGTGGTCTGTTTGCGTTGGGGCTGTGGAGCATCAGGACTTCAGGAGAGAGAGAGACAGGCTTCAGGCGAGGCGAGACTACGGAGGAGATCACGGGAAAATATGCCAGTGCACCTCTGTGACGATGAGGAATTTGTTTTCTTCTATTCCGGTCCTTGCTAGTGGTGCTGCTGCTTTGAGAGTTTGAGGGCGAGTCCTGCAAGTCCGACGACCGCGGCGCTTATTAACTTAAATTTTTCGGAGAGGGAGCGACTAGCTGCACAGCGAGGTCGGGAGACGTCTGGCTACAAAATCTGGTCTTCAGCTGCCAAGCCGCCTGCCAGTCGGGGAGTCCTCTTCGGCCTTCGGGGAATCTGATTGAAATGGGTGACCGTTGAGACAGAGTGACTCTACAAGTATCTTAAGTAAGTGGACTTGAAAATCATTCATGCAGTGTAATGATGATGGTGATTTTAGTTATTTCAAATGGGCCTGTATTCTTTCTCTTTAAGTCTTTATGACTGCACTTTTTTCTTTTGGTGAGCATGTCAGGGGAAAGTCATGGTCAGCATACACTCTCTCACTGCCCATCAAGATTTAAGTCTTTTTTCCCAAGGCTTATTTGAGGATCAGCTCTTTGACTGGATATTTGAGGAGTCATATGATTGAGTGATATGCCCCCGTTTTGGCTCTGAACCTATGATGCCTTGATGGGCTCTTTCAATACAAACATAATCTTTCGAGTGCAGTTACTTTGTGCAGTTTAGTTTGATGAGAATTTAATATCTCCCACTGCAGGTTCCTCCTGGTTACCACAGCACCCTACTACACCATTGCTGTTACAAATTTCTGCCTCCTCCATGCCCCCTCCCGGTACATATTCAACCTTTAGTGTATTGTGATGGAGACAAAAAAAAACCGGCTTGCTGGCCACCGGCTATCCCCACCCTCAGGCGACAACAAGTATCAGGCTCTTGGCGTTCTTTGCACTAAGAGGGACATTGAACTGGGACCCCATCAAAAACAGCCACCTGTCCTGAGAGGTGTCACCATGACTGCCACACTCAGGATCATACATTGCACTCATGTCCCCCCTCCCTGCCAGAGACCATAACTGTGCAGTTATTTAAGCAGTATACCATGAGAGGGTGTTGGTGATGCTAGAGTTACCACGCCCTGGGGTGTTGATTCGGCGTGAGGCGTGAAAGTGACTGTGCAACACCCCAGGAGGTAAATCTCGGCGGTTGAAACTGGTATGCATGTTGTGTGGACTGGGTGAGTATTTGGATCTTGCTTGCATCTAAACTAGTAATGGTACTGAGCTTGGATGTGGGTCTCTGTGTGAGTGGATAGTGTAAGATTAAGGCACTAGTGTGACTGGACCTCTGTGGGACTGGCTACCTTGATATGGCACAGATGCTTGTCCAGTGCAACATTGTAACTAAGCCAATCTGGTACAGAGGCTTGTTACAATGCAGCATTGCAACTAAAAGCTAGTCTGGTGGCTGGCTAGTATGAATGGACCTCTGTGGGACTGGCTACCTTGATGTGGTACAGAGGCTTGTCACAATGCAACATTGAAACTTGGCCAATCTGGTACAGAGGCTTGTCACAGTGCAGTATTGCAGCAGTCTGTTAGTCTGACACCTGTAGGTGGTGAAATGGTGTGCTGGCATACAACACAGAAAATGATGCTAGCGTCTGAGAGGCATGGACGGTGGGGGAGGGGTAGCTCACCCTAAGGGGGGGTGGGTAGCAGTTGAGTCCACTTGGTGTGCAGCTCAGAAATTCCTGGCTACACCCCTGCTTCTATGTACAGTATGTTGTGCTTTTTTCTGATCTCAGTGTATCTGCCCTACTTGCTTCAAGTTGTACTCTGTATGCTTTTTTAATTCCTGTACTTTCCCGGGTAGTACCTGAAAATGGGCATATGTGTTGTCTAGTGTACTTGCCTGGTTAACAAAAGCTAAATAAATAAAATCATCCCATTCCAAGGCAAAATGATGGGACTTCAGAGGAGCCGACTTTGATAAGATGGCCAACAGAGTTAAGCTAGCCCTGGCAAAAGAAATACAGGTGAGGGGTACAGGCAAAGTGGGAAAGCATTAAAGATGCAATACTTGAAGCAGCATCCCATTGTGTTAGAGAGAAAAGGAAATGCAAAAGAAGAAGGAAACCACTTTGATTCTCAAAAACAGTAGCAGAAAAGGTCAGAGCCAAAAGGCTGGCCTTCAGGAAATATAAGGGAACGCAGCAGGATGAAGATAGGGAGGCATACCAAACTTTCCTAAGGGAAGCAGGGATGGCAGTAAGGCAGACAAAGGCCCAAACCGAGGAAACACTATCACAAACAGTAAAAGAAGGTGACAAGACTTTCTATAGATACATTAGTGAAAGGAGAAAGTCCAGAGGGGGTATTGCTAAGATCAAAGGGGATAAGGGGGCATGTGAGGAGGAGGACCATGTAAAAGCATCTATCCTAAACAGATACTTCTGCTCAGTATTTACTAAAGAGAAGGTAGGGCAGGTCCCACAGCTCAGCACCATGGGCACAGGGGGGAGGGCGGGAGATATGCAGTAGTCCCTTCACAAAAGAAAGGGTCCTACAAGAGCTCGATAAACTCAGGGTGGACAAGGCAATGGGACCTGATGGCATACATCCCAGGGTACTAAAGGAGCTAAGGGTGGAACTAGCAGAGCCCATTATCAGAACTATTTAGTGAGTTTCTGAGCACAGGAGAGGTCCCAGAAGACTGGAGAAGGGCCCGTGTGATCCTGCTCCACAAGAGTGGTAGTAGGGAGGAGGCAGGGAACTACAGACCAGTCAGTCTTACCTCAGTAGTTGGCAAGAGTATGGAGGCACTCCTTAAGGAAAGGATAGTGCAACACCTGGAATCCATAGGAGCACAGGATCCAAGACAGCATGAGTTTATAAAAGGAAGGTCCTGTCAAACCAATCTCATAGATTTTTTTGACTGGGTAACCAGAGTGGTGGACCAAGGGGGAGCAGTTGATGTCGCCTATCTTGACTTCAGCAAAGCTTTCGATACTGTTCCACATAGAAGATTGATTAATAAGCTGGGTAGGCACGGGGTGGGTCAGACGTTGGTCAACTGGGTGGCAAACTGGTTGACTGGCAGAAAACAGAGAGTGGTGGTAAACGGTATACAGTCAGAAGAAATGCAAGTCACAAGTGGGGTACCTCCGGGATCAGTCCTGGGGCCAGTCGTCTTCAATATCTTCATCAGTGACATTACAGATGTACTGGAGAGTAAGGTTTGTCTGTTTGCAGATGACACCAAGATCTGCAACAGAGTAGATGATCCAGATGGGGTGGGCAGAATGAGAAGAGATCTGGATAAACTAGCAAAATGGTCGGAAGAGTGGCAACTGGAGTTTAAGCAAAAGCGCAAGATCATGCGCAGGGAAGAGAAACCCTGAAGCCACCTATAGGCTGTGAGGGAAGTTGCTGGCACTCGCAAAGGAAGAAAGAGACTTGGGCATCATCATCACAGATGACCTGAAATCATCCAAGCAGACCACTAAAGCAGTAGGTAAGGCTAGAGGGAGTGCGTGTTTGTGGAGGAATTTAAACTGGCCCTGAAGACCCATTTGTGGTATCAAGTGTATATGACTTGATGTTTTTATTGTTTTATTGTTTTTTATGAATTAATATTTGTGTGTTTTATTATGGTGTTGATGCAAAGCGCCTTGATTTTAGAAAGGCGTGGTATAAATAAATATTATTATTAGTAGGGGTATCACAAGTCTGAAGAGGAGGTAATAATCCCACTTTACAAGACACTGGTTAGGCCCCATCTGGAGTACTGTGTGCAGTACTGGAGGCCACACCTTCACAAGGACATTAACCACATTGAGGCAGTCCAGAGAAGGGCAACCAAAATGGTGCAGGGACTGCATCAGAAAACATATGAGGACAGATTTACAGAGCTCAGTATGTATACCCTGGAGCAAAGGAGGGAGAGAGGTGATATGATCAAAACATCCAAACACTTTAAGGGCGTTTACAAGGTGAAAGAGTCTAACATGTTTCAATATAAGAAAACTAGTAGGACAAGAGGACACAGCATGAGGCTAGAGAGAGGCCGAATAAGGGGTAATGTGAAGAAGTTCTTTTTCACAGAAAAGGTGGTGGATGCATGGAACGGCCTACCTCAGGAAGTGGTGGATATGAATACAGTGCAGGCTTTAAACAGTCATGGGATAGGCATAAGGGAGCAATACAGATGAGTACGAATAGATAGGCCATTGACGGAGCAAAGGCCGATGGCACATTCATAAGGCAGAAAAAGAATGGGCAGACTGGATGGGCCTTGCGGTCCTTATCTGCCGTCAACTTCTGTTGTTTCTATGAGTTGATTTTGATTCCCATAACCTTCATTTGCATACTGTGTGACTCCGAGCAAGTCACTTAACCCCCCCCCCCGGTGCTCCTGGGTCACCCCTGAAAACAGGCAGTTCTGTTTAATGGGCCTTACCCGGTTTACAAAGAACATATTAAAAATACCAATGTGTGTTTATTACATCATACAATAGTCAGGGCATCATGTAATTTACCTGAGTTTTACTCGGGCTGCAACAATTTTATATAGGTAAAGGTAAATGTTCAGATACATTTTATGTTTCATAAGCTTGTTATTAGACTTTAGTCGGGTTTTTATTGTATTCTTTGCATGTAAGCATCTAGGTTGTAGATAGCTAAGCGCAGGATCACTGTTACCAACTAGCTTATTCAAGTTTATAATCAGCAGGGCCATCCAAAATCCTCAGTTGTTTGGATGAAAAGCAGTCTGAATGAAAGTGTGTTCACGAGGAAGAAACTGCCTTACTACTTACAAAGATTTCACAGTTAGCACCCCATTTAGGTGAATGGGGTCATTTGTACCTTTTCTCCCACCTGCTGTTTGTCTCTGTGACAACAACACATTTTCTGATAAACATTTAACATTTGCTTTTAGTTGAAGCAGTCTTAAGTGTATTCCTCTTAGTGCCCAACCTGTGTCTCTCATATGTGGTAATATATCTGCATTTGATATGTACTGTGTAATTAACTATACTAAGTAACCCTAGTATTTGAATGTTAGCCTGGCTGTTCTTTGTAAACAATCTGAATCATTATTCTCTGAGTTCAGTTGTTGTAATGTTTGTCTGTATCTAATCTATGTGACATGGAACCTTTGTAAATGAGTCTGCGACTCAAAGGTATTCTCAGAATCTGAAATAAAAATAAAAAATACTTGCGCTTGGACAGTGGATTTTGCAAGCACATTCAATGACAAACAGAAGGTAAAGCCCCAGGGGCTGTATGATGCTGGTGGGCAGGGTGGTGCTCAATTCACATCTGAACTCAGACATTAAAACTGAGAGACACCCTTTTCATGGAGACCAAGTTTAAAAAAGAAGAAAAAAAAGCATCCACATGTCTGGGAGATGCATGATTTTCCATGTGAAGGTCCTCCACTAATGACTTGTGGATTTTATAGGTGACAACACTTTATTTCATAGAAGCAAATTTAGGCATTTTTTTTCCTCCTCCTAGCCCCTGGCCATCCACCCCTTCAGGCATGCCAAGGTCCCCCTACCACAGCTGTTGAGTCCTGACTGCCATCCACTGCCCCTTATTGCTGTGCTACCAGGTAACCCAAAGTAACCCTTCATCAGGTGGGCCCCTACCTGTGAGAGGCTACCAGGGGAGGAGAATCACCCCAAAGAACTTCCTGTGTATCCCGGGGCACAGCAGGGGTCTGATTGGACACATGTGTCTGGGGCTTCGGGCTTATGGAGGGACTGGCAGCCATCCTCCGGTTGGCCAGTGGGCATTTTCCAATTTTCTTGGGAGTGTGACAGGCCACATGATGTCAAGGCACAAGCCGACATCCATCAGGCTTCCTCCTACAGTAAGGGCTGATGTGTTGCCATGCCTCTGGCCTCCACCAGGGGCCAGCAAACTCTGAGCTGTGAACCCACCTTCCCTCCCAGGAGAAGGTGAGTGGTCATTGGACACTCAAGCCTTCACCCCTCTCCCCAGCTGGCCCTCCAACACCCAAGTCTGTTCCCTAACCCTGGTCAGTAGTATCACAGACAGAAATCCAATTCAGGCAGTTAAATTATATATAGGACAAAACAAAGGTGGTCCACCTTAGAGCTGATGGTTCAAATTAATTCACATCCGAGTTTGAACAAGCTGAGACCAAGTAATTTGTAACTTGTGCATGTGGGATGTGGATGTAGAAGAAAGGGGATCATAGTGCTGTCACTACTGCCATCACCCCTGAGGGATGTGGACTGCATTGTTGCTACTGCCATCACACCTGAGGGGTGGGGACTGTAGTGCTTCTGCCATCACCACTGGTGGATGGGGAATGTAGTACTGCAGTTGTCCCACCTGAGGGATGGGGCCCATGGTGCTGATACTGCCATCACACCTGAGGAATGGGAAACATAGCACTGCTGCCATCCCACCTGAGGGATGGGGCCCATAGGGATGACACTGCCATCGCACCTGAGGGATGGGGAATGTAGTTCTGCTGCCATTGCACCTGAGGGATGGGGCCCATGGTGCTGATACTGCCATCACACCTGAGGAATGAGGAACATAGTACTGCTGCCATCACACCTAAAGGATGGGGCCACAGGGCTGCCGCTCTGTCACACCTGAGGGAGGGGTGCCATGTGCTGTGCTGCTGCCATCGCACCTGAGGGATGGGGGCCACAGTGCTGCTTCCATCACACCTTAGAGATGGAGGCTGTAGAGCTGCTGCTGCCATCACATCTTGTACCTAAAATAACTTTAAATTGGTACAAGGATGGATGGATGTACAATAGTGGAGGTCAAAATTGCTAAAATGCATGTTAGCAGAGTTAAAAAATTGTTAAATAAAGTACACAAAACTAAACACCGGTAAAACCAGATTTTGGCTTAGCAGACGCTGGTGACAATACCATATTTTACAATGTGCAAAATGGAATTTGCCCTTTCTCAATCCCAGTAAACCAGTGCCCCTGTGTAGTGTGTCCAGGGCCTCAGGGCTCAAACTTGACTTTCGAGCTCACATGATGTCACAGAACCCACTTAGTGTTTAAGAATCTGCCTGTTCCTAACACTGTTGGTTGATTATTATATAAATGGTCGTCCACTAAAAAAAAAAAAAATACAGAAGCCACCTTGTATCATCAGTATATAAACCCTGTGTTTGTGGGGGGTGGGGGGGCTGCAATATGCATTTTTATTTATAAATGTAACTTTTCAATTTCTTCTCTTTAGGAAATTTATATTTTTTTCTTGTGGAAACGAAGATGTAAAAAAATAGCAGTCATGTGCCCAGAGAAGAATGCCCATTGTTTTTTAAATCTGCTAGTGGCACTGCCCACTGCTTATCTACTAGGCAGTGAATGACTCTTAGCTAGGACTCCTCTATATTCTTCTGTAGGCAGTCAAATCTCTAGCATAGTTGGAGAATCATGATCCCAAAGTAGCTACTATGCTGAGCATCCTTTGTATATGGTATACGTAACTTTGGTTTTCCTTTTGCAGCTTGGGTTTGTTAACGTTGGGCCATACCCTCAGAACATTAAGCTAAAATTGTAATACAGAAGTGTAGGGAGCAGGCCCTCTAGTTATAATTAGATTGTAAATGGGCCTCAGCTCAGTGAATCTGTTCCTGGACAATTAAATATGAAAAATATGAAATATGAATTAATCAACATATAAGTGCATTTGCATCCCAGGGTGGTGAACCTATGGAACAGGCCACCAGATGAGATGATCGACATGAAGAGGGTAAAGGCCTTTAAGATGAGCCTGAAGCCATTTCTGCTTACTAAGGAATCTGGGGTACCTGGATAATAGATTGCGTGGGGAATCAGTATTAATTAGTACATATTTATTCTTACCTACTTATGAAGTGGGGGCGTTAGGAATCATGATGGCCTTATAGTCTCTTCCATCCATAAATCACTATGTTACAAGGAGTGGTGCAGGCCTGAGTTGTACTTATTCTGGGTCTGCTATTCTCCAGTTATACCTAAACCTTTGGCCCCACCCCCACCACCCACACATGTTGGCCTGCCCCACCAGGTCTTCTTACATAATACCAGCAGGAAGAACAAGGCTGGCTTCTGCATAGGTTTCCTACATGGGCCGGAGTTGGAGATAGCACCATAAGTGCATTGGGGAGACATCTGCTTTCTTTTTAATAGGGTACAATAGTACAACATTCTCATTTTCACATCAGAAAGATCCTCTACTACGTTTGCGTGTCGTTCTCTTCCCCGAACAGTCAGTTGAAGGCTTCCCCATCTGAAGGAGGATAATACAGTATAGGCCAAAATCTGTGAGGGCTCTGCATGTGATTTTTATAGAGCCTTTGCAGATTTTGTGAGAGGCCCTTGGGTACCATGCATTTCTGCACTGTTGGCCCTTTACTTATGTTTTCACTCGGAAGTCAGAAATCTGCCTTCACTCACATTGGCATCGGCCGCAGATAACTGGAGCAGACTGGCAGGGTTTGGCAGTTTATTAAAATTCCTAAAGTAGTAATTTTATGGGTGACTACCTTGTGGATATACATATGATGGCACAAGAGGAACTAATGCAGTGAGTGAAGGCATGTTTCTGAGTTCCGAAAATGCAGAAAAAAAAATATATATATGTTGTAGTTGATACCTTTTATTGGACTAACAAAATTATTTCTGAGACTAACTTTCGAGAGATAATACTCTCTTCCTCAGGTCAGGTCAGTCTGCATTCCGAGAAAAAATCATAAGTAAAGGGCTGACAGTGACCCTTTAAAACAAAACCAGGCTCAATTTTCATGGTGATTTGCCTATATGTCACATGATGCTTTGCATTATCGAGCTATGTGTGACTTTGTGTTTCTTTCATTTTTTTATATAGTTGTTTAACACTCTCACAGACTTGTCCAGTATATTTTGGGATGAGGTGGGTACACCACGTACGAGTGCACAGCACTGTGGGCTCCTAGTATTTCCCTCCAGTTAAATCACTTTCTAGCTGCAACTACCTGGTGTGTGTCCCTAACCTATGGGCATTCAACCACCTGGTAATCTGATGGATGCTGTTTGCCATTCAACCACCTAGTAATCTGATTGACCCTGTTGGCCAAGAAGTATTCCTTGAACTGTGGCATTTGAAATCCCCCTTTACTAAAGTTTACCTGAAACTGTCACCATTTAATGTGTCACTCTGGTCTGTGCAACTCTCCCAGGTCGTGCCTGAAAATAGACAATACCTTTGTCTAGTGCACCTACCTGGTTAACAAAAACAGAACAAACAAGTAAGAGATTAGTCCACATGGCTGAGAACCTCAACTTCTGCTCCCTTCACAGGGAATCCCTACACATTGCCAGGAGCTTGCAAAACATCAGTTGAGGGATTGTGAAGGGAATGTGCCCCAAAGGTATAAGACCTGTGCCAGCATCATCATGTGCGCAGTATTTGCATATTACCCATAAGGGTGAGATTAAGCTTGTCACTATGCCTTTCTCCATTTTCTTCAACAGAGGGTCTACATTTTCCTGTTCCCTTAGGAAGAGCCATATGCCCAGATACAGTATTTGAAACACTGACCAGCCTCGTGTCCTCCACTTGCACAGTCACACATACTGTAGATCATTTAAAGAGCACCTTTCATGCTAAATTTTTATTTGCCCCCCCAAAAGTATTTAGAACCCTTACCTACCCATAATGTGTCCCATGCCAGTCTCTCCATTAACATTTAACCCTGTTTTGTTAGGGAAGGGATAGTATTTTGGCTCTGTAGAGCTGAGCCGACAATCTCTTCCACTTCCTGATCCTGCGACCTGCCCTGATTTGTAATATCATTATATAGAGGCGTCAAGGGCGCGCTTGATAGATATGAATGGGGCCGTTTTTAAACTCTATTTTTTCATATTGTAAATGGCCATCGTGAGCAAATCGAGGGCACTGCTCAGCTAACAAGGACCTTGTTAGTTGAGCAGTACCATGATTGTT
Source organism: Neoceratodus forsteri (assembly GCA_016271365.2). NCBI lineage: Eukaryota > Metazoa > Chordata > Ceratodontiformes > Ceratodontidae > Neoceratodus > Neoceratodus forsteri. The sequence goes on along the minus strand of JADMNL010000024.1, from coordinate 322,633,442 downwards.
TGCTATTGCCATTTACAACATGAGAAAATGGAGTTTAAAAATGCCCTATTCAGGTCTGTAGTGCACTCGCCTCTCCCATCTGTGGCTGCACAGAACATGCTAGTGCGGGCAGATCGTGGTATCAAGAAGTGAAAGAGATCATCGTCTTGGTTCCATGGAGCAAAAGATGATTCCTTCCTTCAAAACAGGGTGAAATATTATTGGGAAGATTAGCATCGTATACATTGGGGCAGGTAGGGATCTAATGTTGATGTGGCGCCAGTCAAGGTGCTCTTTAAAGGCATCACTTGAGTCTTCCAGTTATTAAGTCTCAATACCTTTGAGAACCATGCTAGCATATCACTTAGCATGGGGAGTGACCTTGCCAGGTCCTTGAGGGTAAGGAGGAGGACGCGATCAGTGAAGAGCACTGGTTGTTTTCCAGTCCTCCCACCTTCAGACGGGGAAGATGTTGTTCTTCCTTCATGATTTCCCAAAAGGGTGTGTCTTCTTGAATATACACATGTACGCAGATTATTTATTTTATTTGAATTTTTGGTAACTGGGTAGATCCACTGAGACCATGCAGTCCCTTTTTCAGTGACGACCCAGGAGGTAATTTCAGTGCAATACAACAAGACAGATGCAGTGAATTATACACTCCTGGATCTGAGCTTTCTCCTTCCCCTTCAGCTCCAGTACTCCTTATACCTGTCTCTGTCATAGTATTTGTCATACGTGTCTCTGTCATTTGTTACCTTCCTTCTGTTCTCTCTGCCGCCATTTGCCCGTTTCACCTTAGTCTTACATTGTTTAGGTTATCAAAGTCAAACCACACTGTTCTTGTAATGACTTGATTGTCCCTGTTTTTATTATTGTTTATTGCCTCCCACTGACTGTACCTGATATGTACTTCTGGAATGTTGTATGCTTTCTGTAATGTACTCTTCCGAGTCGTGCCTGAAAATGGTCATTTTATGGCTGAGTCGCCTACCGGTAAACAAAAGCTAATTAAATAAATAAACAGAGTAGAAAGAATCAACAGTGCATATAAGGGATACACAGAGACTTCAAGATAGTTAAATAGGCAACCTTACATTTTGCATTTAACTTCCTAGCAGAGAGGAAGAAAGGTATGCCTTTACAGGGATCTGCAACAGGGTTGGCACTCGGGGGCTGGAAAAAATGAGGAGAAATCTAAGTAAGCTTGAGTGACCTAAAGTGTGGCAACTAAGATTCAGTGCAAAGCGCAAAATCATGCATTTGGGGCACAGAAACCCACGAACAGAGTACAAGATGGGAGGAGAAGCACTGACTAACACCGAAGATGAAAGGGACATGGGGGTAATCCTGTCTGAAGACCTAAAAGTGGCCAATCAGTGTGACAAGGCAGTGGGGAGAGCCAGTGGGATGCTGGGGTGCATAGGGAGGGGTATCACAGCAGACAAAAGGCGGTGGTGATACCGCTTTACAAATCTGTGAGACCGCATCTAGAGTACTGTATCCAGTTCTGGAGGCCACATCTCTGGGAAGACCTAGAGTAGAGGTGGTCCAGAGGAGAGCAACTAAAACGGTGCAGGGTCTGCACCAAAAGCCCTATGAAGAGAGACTTGAGGACCTCAGTACGTACACCCTGGAGGTGGGGGGGATATGATAGCGAGATGTTAAAATACTTCAAGGGTATAAATAAGATAGAAGAGGGAAGCATCTTTAAGAAAAAAAGATACTCAAGACCAAGGGGTCATGCTGTGAAACTGGGTGGGGGTAGACTTGGGGAAATGTGAGAAAGTACTTCTTCACAGAAAGGGTAGTGGATGCATGGAACAACCTCCCAGCGGAGGTGGTGGAAGCAAAAATGGTAACAGAAGTCAAAAATGCATGGGACAGGCATAAAGGAACCTTAGTGGTTGGGTAAGAGAGGGTAAAGCCAGAGATCAAGTAGGGTCTGTGGTAATTACAGTAGGCAGGGAAAATGGGCAAACTAGGTGGACCAAGTGGTCCTTATCTGCTGACAATTTCTATGTTTCTGTGCAAGTGTAGGAGCTAAAGAAGTGATTAAAAATGTATGCAGCGTGTGTGTCTTGTATAATACATTGTGTGTGTGTGTGTGTGTGTGCGCATGTGTGTCTGCCTGTTTTTCAGAGATGGGTTAAGTTTCCCAAATTAAGAAATGGAGTTCATGGTGGGGGTGCATAGGGTTGGGCAGAATTAAGTTTAATATATACTACCATACTAAAAAGCCTGCAGAATAGGCCAAATGGTCTGTCTTGTCGTCTCGAAAGCCAGCAACCGAATGGCTGCCCACCTCACCACACCCCTAGCCCCCAAGAGTGTCTTCTCTAGATTCCGTTTCCCCTTGTACCTCTCCCAACCCTTCTTGAAGCCCTCCACTGTGCCCTTCTCCACCAGCCTCCCAGGAAGCGCATTCCATGGCTCTACTGCTCTCTCAGTGAAAAAATGCTTCCTACGTCCCCCCCCTTCCAACTTCCACTCATGTCCCCTTGTCACTCCCCCCTTTTTCAGCCTAAACAACTCCCTGGTTCCACTCCTAGGTATTCCCTTTACATACTTGAAAACCTCTATCATGTCTCCCCTATCCCTCCTCTCCTCCAGTGAGTAAAGCCCCAAGCTCTTCCAGTCTCTCCTCATAAGGCCTCCCTCCATGCCCTGAATCATCCTGGTCACTCTCCTCTGGACCCTTTCCAGCAGCGCTATGTCCTTCTTCAGATGAGGCCTCCAGAACTGCACACAGTACTCAAGCTGCGGCCTGACCAAGGCATTTATATAGAGGGAGGATCACCTCCCTGCTTCTGGATGTTGCTCCCCTGGCTATGGAACCCAATATCCTGTTCGCCTTGGCTGTAATTCTTCTACAATTTTCAGAGTTATTCATTTTGACATCTACCACCACCCCTAAATCCCGTTCTCCCAATGTGGCATGCAGTGTGACCCCCGGTGTATATATGGCCCGGGTTTTTGACCCCCAAATGAAGTACCTTACATTTCCCGCCATTAAATTTCAGTCCCCATCTCCTTGACCACCCCTCCAGGGTATCCGGATCCCCCTGGACTGTCTCCCTCGCTTCCTCACTATCCACCAGTGCTCCCAATTTTGAATCATCCATAAAAGACAACCTATTCCTAACCCCTCCTATAGACATAGGCATTGAACAAGAGTGGCCCTATACTGAACCTTGAGGGACTCCACTGATTACCTTCCTGAGGAGGATATTATCCCACCCACCATTACTCCCTGTAACGCCCCGAAATACAAAACAATTACAAAAAATACAAAAATAATTACAAAAAATTGTCACGTGTCCTTAATTTTGTTGCTTTAATAATCAAATCTCTAACTTGTACATTAACAGTTTTTTTGCAGCTAATACAAAAATAGACAAGGGCAAACTGTTTAGTGCAATCCGGGATAGCAGAATCAGTCATGAGTACAAGCTAAGGGGGGAAAGACATTTTGGATGGACATAAAGCAGTGGACCTCTGTCCCTGTGGGTCTAGCGTAAGTGGGGTGGACCAGGGCTGTCTTTACTTTGAGTAACGGAACCTACAGCTGAACTTACACTCCCAACAATCCTTTCGGAGTCAGAAGTGGCATGTTTCATTGTTCATGACTAACAAGCTTTTAAGGAACCATTCTGTCACCCAGAGAATAGGGCAGTGGACCAGAGGAAGCGGTACGTACATACAGTGTTCCGCGCTTAACAAGACTAGGCTTGATAGATCAGAGATGGAATATTTTAACTTACTTCTTTTGGGATAACAGGGAGATGAACTTGAATAATCATAAATTGATGTTTTTGTTTTGCTTTTACTGCCCATTGGCCTGGCAACAATTAAAGGAAAACTGCGCATATTGCAGTCTTAACAGCTTATGGGGACCCCCCCCCCCTCAAATTAGGGCTTTCAGATGTGAAAATATATACATCTTTTGTTACCTTTGATGATACATTTAAGCCTGTAACTACCCTTTCATAACTGAGATCGATAGCGTGCCAGCTGCCATCTCATGTGCACCTGCTTGCTTCCTATGCTGTTAGTACGCTGATGAGCACTGCCAACTGCTGACTTTAGTTGGCCATGCTCATTAGCATAACACGAGTACAGGAGAGTAGTTGGTGCATGCAAGATGACGGTGGGCTCGTTTCTTTATTGGAAGCTAATGCGCTGCGAGTGCAGTAATTACAAGACTTGGAAAGTGTAACTTAAGGTAAAAAAAAATTATTCACATCTAAAAGCCCTAATTGGGTGGTTTACCATCACTTGTTTAAAGGACTACAGGCTGTGGTGTGTGTGTGTGTGTGTGTGTGTGTGTGTGTGTGTGTGTGTATGTATATAATATATTAAAAAATGCATCATTCCACACAACAGTTTGGTGGCCAGTATGAAGTCTCATTTACACACGCGCGCGCACACACACACACACACACACACACACACACACACACACACACACACACACTGTTTTAAACCCTTCCTTTCATCAATGCAATAAATTTTGTCTTCACAAAAAGTGGACTTTGTACCTTGGGGTGTGGGGCATTCCAGTTAGGCCAGTAGTAATGGTAGTGTGATCAACAGTGGCCCAGCTCAAAGTATTATTTTGTCACTTGGAATATTTGAACTCTGTTTGCTAGTCTGAAATCTCTGCCTAGTGTGTGAATTTGCAGTTTATTAATATAGTCTTAAGTCTATATTGTATAAATAGCTTCTCCCAGTCTTACAGGGCCCATGTGTTCCAAGCACCACCATTATAGTTTTGTAACTCCTATGTATATCCACAGTATGTATTATTGTCACCTGTTCTGTGTTGCTCTGGCCTGTGGCCTGGGTTGTGTCTGAAAAGGGGCCTTGGCCCAGTAACACTTAAATGAATGAAACAAATGGTTACACTTTTAAAACCTTCTTATAAAATGGCAAGAAAAAAATCTAGAAATGTCACTGGTCGAGAGACATCACCCTAGTGTACATTAAATCTCTATAAACGCACAGTCAGGTGCCAAATGTTATTTTGCTCCCTAAAAAGCCTACTTAGAGCCATTTTATAAGTGTAATAAGCCCCTTCAGGGTGTACATCATAGAATTTTTAATGTACTTCCTGAGGCATAAGGACACTTGGCCTTCAGCCTTGTGCCTTACTACACCCCTTGGGTGTGCATTAAAATCCTATAATGCACACCCTTTTGTGGCTTATTACTTAAGTAATCTGGTTAAGTAACTAGCAGTTCTAATTTGTATTTCCTTTTTAGGAAGCTACTTTGCAAGTCACTTTATCATGGGAGGGGAGAAGTTTGAGTCAACTCAACCTGAGGGATACCTGTTTGGAGAGAACACAGACCTCAACTTCCTGGGAAACAGACCTGTAGCGGTAAATGCATTTAAGACTTTCATTTTTGTTGTTCTTACTTCTGTTGGATAGATGGTGGTGACCCAGTTACCCAAGTCCTTAGTCTTTCATGTCTTGTTTTAGCCCTTAGGCAAATGCTTGGGTCAGTAACTTCAGTAGTTCCTTCAGGGGCTGGAGCATGCAGCATCCCAGAAGACCTTCTCCTTAAGGAAGAGAGGGTCGTTGCCTCTGCTGCAGCACTGCCAACTGTTGGATCACAGTTGGCAGTGCATCAGAACTCACACATGGAGGTGTGATGTCAGCCGGGCTCCGTGTCATTATGTGAAATCTTGCATGTGCGTGGGGCAGTGCCCTGTGGGTGAAGAACCACAGGAGAGGAAAAACACAGAGTGCTCCTTGGCGTGCTTCTGGATGAGGAATCTTGTGTCATTCTCAGACCCTGCGTGACCCTACTGCCAAGTCAACTTGGGATGCAGCTCTGGTGTGGGCACCCCCATTACCATCAGCCCATGAAAGGGGGTAAATTGCAGAGGTATGTGGTGGCAGAAATGGTGGGTGTTGGGGATGGGATGTGGCCCAAGAAATGGTGTTACGAGGAAGGAGGTCCGTATGGGGCAGTCTAGTCGGAGCGTTTATTAAAAAAATTGGACTTTGTGCCAAAAGGATTACAGCTTGGAAAACCCTGCAATACTTTAGACTTTCTGTTGTGTTGACGCTAATTGTATATTTTAGCTATGTCGCTGTGAGATCTGCAGGCAGTACAGCAGATAGTTGGAAAAAGAAAAAAAAACAACTAAAAGTAAAAAAGGCACAGGGATCTACGGTTCCATGTCTCTTCAAGGGACATTGCAAGCAGTGGGATAATAATAAAATCATATCAGATGCTTACAGGCAAATTAGTTTAATATAGTACAGATATTTTTTCCTTTTAGGGAAGTAACTCAGACTGGCAGTCTAGTAGAGCATCTTCATGTGCTAGACTTGTCTACTAATCTTTTGGCCCTAATCTGACAGACATCTGTAAAAGCCGTGACAGATGCAGTTTGGAAACGAGATCTTAGCCATACTGAAACTCCTGAAGATGCCATAGAGATTCTATTGATATTCTGAGGTCATATAGCAAAGGAAAAGGACTGCTGCATCCTCTCAGCTCTGTAGACGTGTCTGCTTTTCACAGCACTGGACGGGAGGCAGCAAATCGATGTAGATTAGATATAATGACATTTTATGTCCTGTATAAAGAAGTAGCTTCAGTAATGGTCTGCTGTTTTAAGGAAATTATTCAGATTAAAAATCTACTATTTGTGCCGGCCCACCAGTGCAGCGGTTGGATTTCCACCATGACGCTGATGACCTGGGTTCAGGAATGGTCCTGGGTGTCGGAGGGCTGGCTGGGGGATGGCTTGGCGTCCAGCGACTGCTTGCCTTCTCCTGGGAGGGGAGGGAGGGAGTGCATGGTCTGGTGTTTGCTGGCCCCTAAGCGGAGGCTAGGGGGCATGGCAATGGCACCGGATCTCCCGCGGGGAGGAGCGTGGTTGACGCCTGCTCGCGCATGCTCCTCAAAATGGAAAAATGGCCCCTGATGAGGCCACTGGTCCCTCGCCGCCACAAAGTCCGGACAGACTGCACCCACCCCAGCAGCACTCAGGCAAGTAATAAGATGTGCCTACTGGCGCTTTCTCCCTGGAAAGGGGACCAGACGACAAAGGAAGCGTTCTTCTGCAGGGGCTGCAGTATGGGCTGTGAGTTGGGGAGGAGGGCGACGAGGTGCACCTAGGTGGCCTGAAGGAGAGGCCGATCAGGGTGCAGGAGAGGCGCAAGAAAAAATCTGCTATTTGTAAAACAGCAGCAATGTTTGTTAGTCAGTAAAATGTCATCATCCAAGTTTTTTTTTTTTTAGCTGTATTGTATTCTTTAGCTTGCGCATCAACTTGCATGCTTTATGTATGTATGAATTATATATACATGTATGTATGCATGCATATATTTATAGTATATGGTTTAGTGTTATTGTGCATGGAAAGTGTACCACTTCTACTGTCTGTCCCTTGACCAGGGCAGCAGATAGGGGACAGGTAGTATATGTGGTATACTGCTCTTGGATTTTAGCAGTGCCTTTTACTCAGTCCCCCACAGGAGGCTGGTCAAGAAGATAAGGACCTAGTGGTGGTGAAAAAGTGGCAGTTTGGGTGGGGAACACAAAGGTTTGTAGTTAGTGGGGCTTTTTCAGAGGTATGGGAAGTAACACGTGGATTACCTTGGGGGTCGGTGCTGGGCATGGTTATTTTCAATGTACTTTGTGACACAGACGAAAGCATCAAGGGCATGACCTGCCTCTTTGCAGATGACACAAAAGATCTGCATCAGCATAGACACAGAGGAAGGGATACGGGAACTCGGGAAGGAGCTGGGCAGGTTGGAGAGCTGGTCAAAGATTTTGGCAGCTGGGCTTCAGCACACACAAAAAAATGTAAACTGATGCACATTGGAAAGAGGAACCTAGAAACATAGAAACATAGAAGTTGACGGCAGATAAGGACCGCAAGGCCCATCCAGTCTGCCCATTTCTTTTTCTACCTTATAAATGTGCCATCGGCCTTTGCTATGTCAGTGACCTATCTATTCATAGTCATTTGTATTGCTCCCTTATGCCTATCCCATGCCTGTTTGAAGCCCTGCACTGTATTCATAGCCACTACTTCTTGTGGTAAGCCATTCCATGCATCTACCACCCTTTCTGTGAAAAAGAATTTCCTCACATTCCCCCTTAATCGGCCTCCCTCTAATCTCATGCTGTGTCCTCTTGTCCTGCTATTTTTCTTATATTTAAACATGTTAGACTCTTTCACCTTGTTTATGCCCTTAAGGTGTTTAAATGTCTCGATCATATCACCTCTCTCCTCCTTTGCTCAAGGGTATACATATTGAGCTCCGTTAATCTGTCCCTCATATGTCTTCTGATGCAGTCCCTGCACCATTTTGGTTGCCCTTCTCTGGACTGCCTCAATTTGGTTAATGTCCTTGTGAAGGTGTGGCTCCAATACTGCACGCGTACTCCAGATGGGGCCTAACCAATGTCTTGTACAGAGGGATTATTACCTCCCTCTTCGACTTGTGATACCCCTACTAATACACCCTAACACCCCCTAGCCTTACCTACTGCTTTAGAGGTCTGCTTGATGATTTCAGGTCATCAGTGATGATGATGCCCAAGTCTCTTTCTTCCTTTGTGACTGCTAGCAACTCCCTCCCAGCCTATAAGTGGCTTCAGGGTTTCTCTTCCTATGTGCATGATTTTGCACTTCTTTGCATTAAATCCCAGTTGCCACTCTTCTGACCATTCTGCTAGTTTATCCAGATCTCTTCTCATTCTGCCCACCCCATCTGGATCATCTACTCTGTTGCAGATCTTGGTGTCATCTGCAAACAGACAAGCCTTTACCCTCTAGTCCATCTGCTAGGTCACTAATGAAGATGTTGAATAGGACTGGCCCCAGGACTGATCCCTGAGGTACCCCACTTGTGACTTGCATCTCTTCTGACTGTATACCATTTACCACCACTCTGTTTTCTGCCAGTCAACCAGTTTGCCACCCAGTTGACCAACTTCTGACCCACCCCGAGCCTACCTAGCTTATTTATCAATCTTCTATGTGGAACAGTGTCAAAAGCTTTGCTGAAGTCAAGGTAGGCGACATCAACTGCTCCCCTTGGTCCACCACTCTGTTACCCAGTCAAAGAAATCTATGAGATTAGTTTGACAGGACCTTCCTTTGTAAACCCATGCTGTCTTGGATCCTGTGCCCTATGGATTCCAGGTGTTGCACTATCCTTTCCTTAAGGAGTGCTTCCATAATCTTGCCCACTACTGAGGTAAGACTGACCGGTCTGTAGTTCCCTGCCTCCTCCCTGCTACCACTCTTGTGGAGTGGGATCACATGAGCCCTTCTCCAGTCTTCTGGGACCTCTCCTGTGCTCAGAGACTCACTAAACAATTCTGCTAATGGCTCTGCTAGTTCCTCCTTTAGCTCCTTAAGTACCCTGGGATGTATGCCATCAGGTCCCATTGCCTTATCCACCCTGAGCTTAGCAAGCTCTTGTAGGACCCTTTTTTTGTGAAGGGAGTAGTGCTCACCTCCTCCCCTGTGTCCATGATGCTGAGCTGTGGGCCTGCCCTACCTTCTCTTCAGTGAATACTGAGCAAAAGTATCTATTTAGGATAGATGCCTTTACAGGATCCTCCTCCTCACATGCTCCCTTTTCTCCATTAAGCTTAGCAATACTCTCTGGACTTTCTCCTTTCACTAATGTATCTATAGAAAGTCTTGTCACCTTCTTTTACTGTTTGTGCTAGTGTTTCCTCAGTTTGGGACTTTGCCTGCCTTACTGCCTTACCTGCTTCCCTTAGGGCAGTTTGGTATGCCCCCTATCTTCATCCGCTGTGTTCCTTATATTTTCTGAAGGCCAGCCTTTTTGGCTCTGACCTTTTGCTACTGTATTTGAGAACCAAAGTGGTTTCCTTCTTTTGCACTTCCTTTTCTGTCTAACACAATGGGATGTTGCTTCAAGTATTGTATCCTTAATGCTTGCCCACTTTGCCTGTACCTCCTCACCTGTGTTTCTTTTTGCCAGGGCTAGCTTAACTCTGTTGGCCATCTTATCAAAGTCAGCTCCTCTGAAGTCCCATATTTTGCCTTGGAATGGGATGATTTAGATGTAGTAGCCAAATTGAACCATACCATGTGATGGTCACTGGCCCCAGGTGACCTTCTACCTGGAGATCTGTGATCCCTTCTTTGTTAGTCAGTACTAGATCTAGGATAGCCCTGTCTCTTGTGGGTTGCTGTACCAGTTGTTTGAGGCCCTCCCCCTGCAGGGAATCCACTATGAGTCTAGTTCTGGCAGATGTTCCTGCTGGTATTGACCAATCTGTATCTGGCATGTTGAAGTCTCCCATTATCAGAACCTCCCCTTTAGCTGTCATGTTTTGTATATCTTCTAACAGTAATGTGTCTGTGTCCTCCCTCTGGTCTGGGGGCCTGTAGACAACCCCAGTTCTTATGGCTGTCCCATTTCCTGTTTCCAGGGTGACCCACAGTTCTTCTGGCTCCTTATGTGTATTCTGAATTTCTGTAGCTTTGATATTTTCATTAACATAGGGCCACTCCTCCCCCCTTTGCACCTCGGTCTCTTCTGAACAATACATAGCCAGGTACTGAAGTCTCCCAAGTGTGGTTACTGGTAACCACGCCTCACTAATTGCTACTATGTCCAGTTTAGCCTCTGACATTATTGCCTGCAGGTCTGGGATCTTATTTCCCAGGCTGTGAGCATTTGTGTACATGATTTTCCATTGGCCAGATTTTGGTGTGTTAGTTGTTGGTGAGGTTTGGCATTACCCTGTGCATCGTATGGGGAGACAAACCTTTTTCTTACCTGGTGATGCAAATGAGCGGCAAACACTGAATTCCAGTTTGACCACTAGCTGAGGGGAGGGGTTCTTCCCATTCAACGAGTGAAGCTGCACCCTCTCCCATTTGCTAGTTTAAATATTCTGTAAAGACGCCAAACTTCTGCCCCAATGCACTGACTCCTCTTTAGTCAGATGCAGTCCATCAAATTTAAAGAACTTTCGCTCCCAGAACTGTTGCCAGTTCCCTACAAATCTGTGTCCTTTTTCCTGGCACCAGTCCTTGAGCCATGTGTTTAGCTCCCCTATCTCCCCTTCTCTGACCTTCCGTCCATCTGCTCCCTTCTCCCAGACTGGCAGGATCTCGGAGAAGGAGATGCCGGACGAAATAGATGATAGAAGTGCAAAGTGAAATGGGGGAGTGGTGCCGGAAAACACCACGGAGGAAAAGGACCTAGGTGGTCATGATATGATATTGGAGATCAGAGAGCATAAGAACAGCAGCACATGGGGGTGGGTGGAGGAGGATATCGCACAACTGGTGGAGGGGGGTAGGGTGATAGAAGAAGATGGGCAGAAAGCCACCGTTCTGAACGACTATTTTTGCTCTGTCTTCACTGAGGAAGGAGATGGGCCCCTGCCTGAGAGGCGCATCAAATCGGCCTTGAAGGGAATCCCAGAAATGAGCCCGCTAGTGTTTACTATGGAAGGAGTCCAGAAGGGTCTGGCTGCCTTCCAGATTGATAAGGCCCCAGGTCCAGATGGGTTGCACTCAAGGATACTGAGGAATTTGGCAACAGAACTGGCTGAGTTATTCAACAGCTCACTCAGGACTGAGGTAGTCCCAGCAGATTGGAAGTTAGCAGACGTGGTACCACTTCATAAGGTCATTTGGGTGGGGGGAGACATAGGAGAGTGGAGAGGGAGCAACCAGGGAATTATAGGCCTGTTAGCCTGACCTCTATCATGGGGACGATGATGGAGTCCCTTAGCAAAAAGGACCTTGTAGAATACCTGGAGAGCAACGAACTCCAGGATGATAAACAACACGGTTTTGTCACAGGAAGGGTTTGTCAGAACAAACTGATGGTCTTCTTTAACTGGGCCGCAAGGGAGATAGAAAAGGGCCACATGGTAGACTTGCTGTGCTTTGACTTTAGTAAGGCCTTTGATTCAGTACCACACAAGAGGTTGTTTAAGAAAATGAAGGACCTGGGGGCAGCTAAAACTCTTGTGAGTTGGGTGAGGTGGGCAGCTGGCTGGCAGGTAGGTGACAGAGGGTGGTGTTCAGGGATCGGTCCTCCCCAGCATGTTCATTAGCGACACTGGAGAATGATCCAGGGCATGTTGATTCTTTTTGTGAATGATACAAACTCTGTGGGAGGTGGTGTGTGAGGAAGGAATGAGGAATGTGCAGAGGGACCTGCTAGATCGGAGGGATGGTCAAAAGTCTGGCAGCTAAAATTCAGTGCAAAAAGTCCAAGGTGATGCCCGGGGCACCATGATGGAGTATTGGATGGAGGGAGAGACTTGGTACTACAAATGAGGAACAGGATCTTGAGTTATCAGTAACTCCCTTAAACAGGGCCTATAGTAAGGCCAACAGAATGCTGGGATGCGTTGGGAGGGGGATTAACAGTAGGAGAAAATAAATTAATACCACCCCTCTAAAGAGCCCTGGTAAAACCTAGCCTGGTGTATTGTGCCCAGTTCTGAAGTCTTACCTCAGAAAAGTCTAGGACAGGTTAGAGACAGTGCAATGCAGAGTGAACAAAATGATCCAGGGGACAGCAAGGCAAATCCTATGAGAAGTGCTGCAGAGCACTAAATTTGTATTCAATGGAAACCAGAAGGGAGAGGGGCAATACGATTGAGACCTTCAGATTCCTCAAAGGACTAAATAAAGTGAGCTGCAAGAGATTTATTTAGCCTGAGTGCAAACTCAAGGTCACGGGGTCGTGAGTGGAAGTTGGCAGGTGGGAGGTTCAGGAGAGACGTGAGGAAGTACTTCTTTACAGAAAGGGTGGTGGTGCCCTTGAACAGTCTGCCAGCTGAGGTAGTGGGAGCGAGCACAATAAGGGGGTTCAAACAGGCCTGGGATAGAAATGAAGGGAATAGTGGCTACCAGTGCCAGCACGACCAGGGAAGTTAATTAGGGTAAGGTCTGGGAGGGTTAGTACCCTGGGGGAACATTATGTTTCAGGAATGATCCCAGGAATTTAGGGAACCTGGGCAGACTGGATGGACCATGGATCTTTTTGTGCTGTCATTATCTGTGTTTCTATGTTTCATTGTAATAGAGCTGTGACAGGGCAAACAGGATGCTGGGTTGCATAGGGAAGGGGATAAGCAGTAGAAGTTGGGATGGGATCTTCCCATTGTATAGGTCACTGGTGTGATTAACACTTGGAATACTATGCAAGGTGCTGGAGTCCACACCTGGGGAAAGACTGAGACAAGGTGGAAGCAGTACACCGCAGAGCAAACCGAGGGGAGAGATGGCCGCTAGTGCCAGAGTAGTGTAGTTGGGTAGGGTGGGCAGACTGGATGGTCTGATGGTCCTTTTTCTGCTGTCATTTTCTGTGAATGTATGTATGTGTTCATATACTCCCAGATGCTATTGTACCATAGCAGTGATGTCAGAATGCCGATACCAGAGTAGTTATGTCACTAGTTTGATACAGTAACACAGAATTTTGTGTCTATTAAGATTCCTCATCCTTATTTAAACTTCAGATTCCTCACAACCAAGATATCGGCAAGAGTGAAAACACCCCAAGTAAAGTGTTTATTAAAAGATAAACTACTAACAATGTTGCCAACTAATGTAGCTTACGTAAATCACATTAAATGTTTGTAATTTAAACCAGTATATTACCGTTTTCTGTTTATTTAGTTCAGAACAGAGTAAAAAATAAGTAAATGAATTATACGATACAAAATAATACATGGACAACCATACACAACAAAGCTGATGTTTGTATCTCGGAGGTTAGAGGATATCATAGAGACTTTTATGATGTCATCTTACCCCTCGATGCATATCGTTGTCTATACATTATTCTGTATATGTGGCCATAAGGGCACTCCATGCAGAGTACATCACATTTCTAGGTACGTTCTTGGGAAAGGGGGCAATAAAATGCAGAGAACACAACCAGATAATACATAGAATATGTACAAGGTGATGGGTACTTTGATATGACACGTGGAATAGCACAAGCACCGATAATGAAGTGCAGAAGACAAACATTGGACCAGCAGGGGCATTAAAGCACAGGACGCATGCAAGATGCCTGGTGGGAGCATGGAGGGGGAATGGGGAAGAGGTTAGAGAAGATGGATGAGGGATTTGGTAACCAGGTGGGGTGGAGAAGAGATTGGCTGCAGGAGCAGGTGTGGATAGTATGCTCATGGAGCAGGGGCTTTAGAGTGGAGTGTGCAGGGGAGATTATACTGGTGAAGAGGTGTGCTCTTGAGGATGGTAGCTTATGCTGCGGAGTTGCGGTGGGGGAGAGAGTAAAGTAAGCAGGAAAGGAGACCTTTTAGGTCTCTGGAGAGGGAGCCGTTTGAGAATTTGGAGACAGATATGTAATGGAATAGATAGCTTTCCTCCTCGGAGGGGAGGGCAAGGCCAGAGTAGAGGGAGCAGTGGTGGGTACAAGGGGGACTGAAAGCAAAGTGACTGAGAGAGAGGAGGCCCAGTCTGGCCAAGGTGGTCTTGGAGGTGGTGCTGTATGCCATGTCCCCATAGTCAAACCCCTAGGAAGATCATTTGGACAGTGATCTCCCGACAGAGAGAGGGGCATGAAAGGCTTCATTATTGGAGAGGGTGCCTCACTAGAGGAGATGCTTCCTGTGAATGGCATCACTGTGGCATGAAAACTCGAGATGGTTATCCAGTCAAACAGCAAGGTATTTAAAGGTGAGAATTTCTTCAGCTGGGAGCCATCTAGGGTGGGGTAGAGTGGAGCCGGGCTAGTTGCTACCTAGTACCCAAGGTCACTGAGACGGGTATCTTTGCTTTAAGAGAGCACTGGTTTGCCCTGAAAAAGCACTGGATATTGCCCATCGGTGGCACACTAGCTCCGGGACTTTGGGTCTGCAGGCAAAGAGCACTGTGTCATCTGCATACTTGTCAGTGGATGAGGAGATGCAGGTGTTGGGGAGGTTATTTACAGGAATAGAGAACGGGATCGGACCCAGCACGGAACTCTGGGCAGTGCAGTTCCCTTATAAGGCTGGGGGTGGGGTTCAGGACATCTCCTACAAAGACTGCTTGGAACTGATTAGCTTGGAAGGAGATGAACCACGAGTCTGAGGAGCCAGAGACTAACCCTACTCAGCTTGTCAAGGAGAATGGGATATGCAGTCATGTCAAAAACCTTGCCAGTGTTGACAAAGATTGCAGAGGAGATTGTGGAGAAGGTATATCAGTTCCTTTTGACATTTTTTTTAATGCTGCTTCCTCGACTCCAGTGTATCATTACCAGGGGGATTGCCCTGCTGCCACCGGAGAGGAGGTAGCTTCTGGACGTTAGAAGGGACAGTCGGGCATTGCAGGATGGGTGCATTGTGCTGAGGGGTCGAATTTGGGGGGGGGGGGATAGGTTGAGGTTTATCATGTTTTCTGTGCTTCGTATTCTCAGCGTAGGGCTAATTCCACAGCTTAGAGATAAACCTACTCACTGCCTTGTAGGGAACCTTAGTTTGTGTCCCAAACGCAAGATTCCACTTGGGTCAGCAGAGGCTATGCACATCCCTAAGGGATACATGACTACTTTTGGGAGGGTGTGTGACAACTACCACAGCATGACTGCCCCCTGGTGTCCTGGGGATGGGAGTTGTTCATTGTTGAGCATCCATTCCTGGCCCTTCACTTGATGTTTGCTGGAGGGTTAACATGGGCCATGGAGGTGGTTATGTCTTGACTGCCAGATGGATAATTGTATCCTCTTTTTACCTGCTTTGCTTTTTTTTTTTTTTTTGCACCGATCTGCTGTCCCCCGTCCTGCCACTCCTTCGGAGTGCCAGTGCCTTCTACCACCCTCCGATACCCTACCACCTTCCACCAGCTTTATAGCGGCCTACCTGAGAGTGACCCTGGTATATCCCTGTACCGGGTGGGTCCCTCTCCTCCGGGAGGAAATTGCCTTGCAGCACGACACAGCTTCTCAGGTGCTATGGGGCTGGATCCGGGGCCTCGGGTGGTAGGGATCTAGGCCTTGGTCAACAGGTGTTTTCCTTGTTCTTGTACCTCGCCCACTGCAGTTCTCAGCCATGCAAGAGCACGGAGGATCCTGGAGCGAGAGCATGCGGGGGGCGAGTCGAGGCAGTACGTCTCCCCATGCACACTCACCAATACGCCCACAGGTCTCCAGGCTGAGCCCCCGGGAGGGAGGCACCAGTGGACACCTATGGAATCCCTCCCTGCCGGACTCTGCTCCTAACACCCAGGCTCGGGGCGCGAACCCGGGTCACCAGCATGCCGAACGCACTTCGCTCGGCACCACGGAGCCAGCTGCTTTCCTTTTTAGTATCTTTTCTTCCCATCATTTTCCGCCTCGAGAGTTGGAGCTTAGACCCTCACTGGATTGCAACCCTGTCTGTGGCAAGGTGACTGTTTATCTGGTTGCCTATTCCGGTGATGACTAACTTGAGCAGGCTTACTCCCTTTCCTTGTGAGCCCTATGCCTCCTCCATTTGTACTGTTCCCCTCCCGAACTGCTTTGCTAGATGAGCTCCATGGAGCCTGACCACCCAAGGAACCTACAGTATACCCACTGCCATGAAGGGGCAGGACATACTGTAGGTGCTGTCTCTCTGATGTCTCTGGCTGATGGCATCTAGGGGTGGTCCTGAGTCACAAATCAGCTCAGGCCAGTGTCCTCTGCTGGGGCCTGGAGGTCACCTCTGCACTGGGTGCCTCACTTCTACCTGACAGCTCTCATTGGGCAGTGTGCTGGGTACAACAAGGCAGTGCGTGCTCCCTCTGCCCACTGGTGATGCAGATTTGCGCCCTGAGTCTGAACATCATGAGCTGAGAAATATTAGGGTAAAAGTAGGGATGAGCAGACCGGTCCAACAAAAATCAGAACCCTCTGGATCTCCCAATGCCCATTGGATTGGTAGATCTGAACTTTGGCTGTTAGTGTACCGGGTCCGCCTCACAGCGCTTCCCTTGCAAAATCTACTCTTCCATTATAAAAAAGATAAATCCATCTCCCATCTGCCAAACACAGTAACAAGTTTTTTTTAAATGTTTTATTTTTTCATATTTTTCTTCTTCCTGCCTGTTGCTCCTGGCTGCATGCTCTTGCACGCAGAGATTCAAGTGCGCATACGAGAGAGTGAGCGCGGGAGCAGTCTGGAGTGGAGCACACATTCCTCTAATAAGTTTGAGTAGTGTCCTCTGTTTTTCTGAGACTGGAGCATTTTTTTGATGTCTGGTAGAACAGTTTTCTAGAAAGCTTTGGTTCCCAAACAACCTCCCATTTTTCTTAGCTTTATTTTGAGGAATAACTTAAAAAGATCACGGTGGATATTGAAATAGTTTATTGGAGCCGTTGGAACAAATAGCAGTCCGTTGGATAGGAAATTGATCTGTGTCTGTTAATGATTTCTGTGATGAATTGAAAACTGTCTGCTTCTTGCTGATCACCTGGTTTTGGGGTAGGTTCTCGTACTGTGGGGTTCTTAGTGTGGGCTATGGGTGCGCCAGTGAGAGTCAGTTCTCGGTCGGGCTGCAGGTCCAGCGCACTGAGCATCAAAAGCCGTGTGAGAGGTGGCAGCTCGCGAATCACATGTTCAAGCAGGTGGCAGCTTCGAGTCGCTCTCTCCTCTGGTCACCTGCCCCCCCACAGGCTGAAGTCCTGGGGACCAGAGTGAGTATGCAACAGGCAGACATTCTAGGTTGGGCAGTGAGGAGGTAAACAGGTAAGCTGCCCTCACAAGTATTATTATTTTTTTTTTTTTTTTTATTTAGAAGTGTGTTTGGATGTGTTCACATGGTGTATGCAGTAATTTTCTCTCTCTCCCCACCCCCCTCCATTTGCTGTGCTATTCAGTGGCTTGACTGGGAGCTCCACGTTGATGCTAGGAGTTTTAGGGTGGTGCTTTAATCACATTTTTATCTTTGAAAAATTGGTACTGCCAACTAGGTCGCTGTTATGCATCAGTAATCTGTGAGCTTAATGGGCACAATTCTCACAGTGAATAGTTATTTCTTGGCTATATCTCCAGAGCATGTTTTGAATTGGAACATTAGAGTTAAAGAAATGGTGTGGATCGGAATGAGTGATGTGCAGAGTTTAAACCAGCCAATTTTAATAAAGATTTTAAACAGCACTTTAAACATTTATTGTTTGCATAGGGACAACATGATCACTTGAGGATTGTGGTTTGGATTTTATTTGCTATGGCTCGTGGACCCCAACTGTGTCCCCTTATGCTAAGGGTATTGTTAATTAATTGAAAGCCTGCAGTGGATACTGATCCTAAAAATGAATCGGTTGGCATGGAGACATGGTTGGGATCCTTGAGTTAACTGAAACCTTGTTGTAACAACTTAATTATCAACACCTGGCATGGTTTCATAAATACAATGTGTAGGTTAGGAGTAATCTATCAGTCCCTCAGCAGCAACTGTGACCGCCAACCACCAGTCCTGTCTGAGCACCTCCCCTATAAAGGCCGATGTCCCTGAGGCATGTGCCCATCTTTTTAAAATCTACCCTCCTGAAGTCCAGGACCTGCGCCCTTGTGTGGTTCAGTTCTGCAGCTGTCCTCATATTGAACCATACTGTGTACTATGATTGCTGTTGCCAGGTGGCCTCCTATCTTGATGTCTTCAGCACTGTCCCTGCTAATGAGTACCAGGTCCAATATTGCCCTCATCACGGGTGGGTTCACTGACTAGTTGCCTGAGTAACGCCTCCTGCAGGGAACCCAGGATGTCCCTGCTTCTAGCATCAGTGAGGTTCCAGTCTACTTCTGGTAGATTGAAGTCCCCAACCAGTGGCACCACCCTTTTTTCTGCCATCTTGCCAGTAGCTTCCACCAGTCCTCCACCTAACTCCTCCCCACGTGGTGAAACACAGAAACATAGACTTTGACGGCAGATAAGGACCGCTTGGCCCATCTAGTCTGCCCATTTCCCTACCTACAGGATAGGCCGCAGATCCTAGTTAACCAACAGCCTATTTCTTCCTACCCCCACAAGAATTACCTTAAGTCTGTCCCATGCATTCTTGAATTCTCCCACAGTGTTAGACCCCACAACCTCCTCAGGAAGGCTGTTCCATGCATACACTACTCTCTCTGTGAAATAATACTTCCTCACATTACCCCTGAACCCCCCCCCCCCTTCTATCTTTAAATTGTGGCCCCTTGTTCTTGCACGTCTCTTTTTCTGAAAGATGCTACCCTCTTGGACTTTGTTGATTCCACTGAGGTACTTAAGTTTCTATCATGTTCCCCCTCTCCCTTCTTTCCTCAAGGGTATACATATTAAGCTCCTTTAGTCTCTCCTCATAGAGCTTCTGTTGCAGACCCTGCACCATTTTAGTTGCCCTCCTCTGGACTGCCTCTATCCTGTCTATGTCCTTGCAGAGATGGGGTCTCCAGAACTGGACTAGTACTTCAGATGGGTCTCACCAACTGTCTGTACAGAGGGATAACAACTTCCTGTTTTCTGCTGCTGATGCCTCTCCCTATACATCTCAGTATACCCCCAGCCCTCCCTACTGCCTTCTCACATTGCTTGCTGTCCTTAAGGTCATCTGATATGATTACCCCCAGGTCCCTTTCATTTTTTGTTGTTGTTACTACCTCCCCACCCATTGTGTATTCTTCCCCTGAGTTCTTGTTTCCCAGGTGCATTATTTTGCACTTCTTTGTATTGAATCCTAGCTGCCATACTTCTTACCATTCCTCCAACCTTGCCAAGTCCCTTTTCATCCTTTCCAGCCTCCTTGTATCAACCCTGTTGCAGATCTTTGTGTCATCTGCAAAAGGCATATTTTCCTTCCAGTCCCTCTGCAATGTCACTGATGAAGACATTAAAAGGACTGGACCCAATACTGAACCTCGGTACCCACTAGTAACCCCTCTTTCTTCAGAGTAAACTCCATTTACAATTACCTTCTGTGTCCTGTTGTGCAGCCAATGTTTTGCCCAGGCTACCACCCTGGGACCCACTCCCAGGCTGGTTAATTTGACTATTAATCTTTTGTGTGGGACTGTGTCAAATGCCTTGCTAAAGTCTAGGTAGGCCATGTCCACAGCCCCTTCCTGGTCGTCTGCTTTGGTCACCCAGTCAAAGAAATCTATTAGATTCGTCTGACATGACCTTCCCGCTGTGAACCCATGCTGCCTTGGGTCCTGTGCCCCACTGGCCTCTAGGTACTCAACTATTCTTTCCTTCAGAAGTGACTCCCATCACTTTCCCTTCCACAGAGGTCAGACTGACAGGTCTGTAGTTTCCTGCCTCTGTCATGGTCCCACTTTTGTGAAGGGGAATCACATCTCTCTTCCTCCAGTCCTCGGGTACCATACCATCCTCCCATGATTTATTAAAAAGAGTAGCCTGTGGTTTCACTAGTTCCTCCCTTAATTCTTTTAGAATTCTGGAGTGAATTCCATCAGGACCCATTGCTTTGTCCACTTTCAGTTTTAGGAGTTCTTGCAGAACCCTTTCTTCTGTGAAAGGACTGGGATCGACCCCCCCCCCAATCAAAAGGTCTGTAGATCATGCCAGTGTGAACAGAGACTCCATTCCTTGTCCGTGGGTGACCCACAGTACCTTGACCCCTCCTGTATTCCTGCATCTCTGCTGTTGTATGCCTTCCTTCACATGAAGGACACACCCCTTCTTTCCTTCCCACACTGTCCCACCTGAGCAGAGTATAGCCTGGTATGGACATGTCCCATTCATGGTTTTCAGTGCACCATGGCTCGGTAATGACCACAATGTACATGTCAGCCTCTGCGATTATGGCCTCTAGGTCCGGAATCTTATTTCCTAGACTTTAGCATTCGCACACATGGCCTTCCAGATTTTGGTACCACTCTGCTTGTTACCCCTTTTATTTGCTCCCCCCCCTTTTTTTTTTTTTTTTTTTTTTTAGTGCTTCTATTTTTATCCCCTTTCATTTTCACCGTTGTGCTTCCTTTATTAATTTCCACCCTGGTGGATTCCATTCCTTTGGTGTTCTCCATAGTTGCTACTTCAGCCTGTGGGGGGTGAGGAGCAGTTACTGCCTCCCCTATTTCTCCCGCCACCCCCTTGGCTATTTTAAATGTTAAAGTAAGATCTAACCCATCCACTGAGGACTGAGATTCCCACCCCAGATGTATGTAGACCATCATCCCTGTAAAGACCCTTATCTCTCCAGGTGGATCCCCAGTCCCCAATGTAGCCAACCCCCTCCTCTATACATCATTTCTTCAACCACAAGTTGAAGGTTTTGGTGTGGAAATCCCTTTCCTCACCACTGTCGGACAGGTAGCACCTCAGTGAAAGCTGCCACCGAACATGCTACATGACTGAGACCCCTCCTCAGCTCTTTGTACTCCTCCTGTACAATCCCAGCCCCATCCCTAGCCAAGTCATTAGTCCCCAGGTTGACAATGACATCCAGCTCTGCTTCCCATCTTGCTGCCTTAACAGTTGACTGGATCCGCTTCCCATCCCTCCAAGCCGTGGCGCCACATAGGTACCTAACCTCCCTCTCCCCCTTTTCTCTTTCCAGATCTGTCTCCCTCACAGTACAATCCCCCACCAGAAGTTGCTTCCTATTCCTCTGTGGTTCTCTTCCTTCCTCCTTGGGGTCTGAATGCTGAAGAGCCTCCACATCTTCCCTGGTGACTACCATGGGTGATTCCTTCTTGTAGTCCTGCCTCTCCAGAGCAGTGTATGACTTTCATAGTGGTACTGGTTGAGGAATGTGCCTCTAATCCACCACCACCATCCATCCAGAGCCCACCATAGTCCAGCCATTCCTCCTCCCCCCTAGGATAATGGTGTTAGAGTTTGTGGCCCCCCTCGTATCCTAGCCAGCTCGACCTGGAGTCTAGCAGCCTTTTCCTTCAACCCAGAGAGGTACATGCAGATGGGGCAGCAGTGCAGTCTCCAGAAGGTCTCTCTGAAAACTGCTGCCCCGCAGCCACTGCACTGCACCACTCATAGCATTTCCAGCTTTTATAATTTCTGTGTTACATGGAAATACTAATATACCCTTACCCCGATACAGTGTTCCTAGCTTCCCCCTTTTTTGTGTGTTGCTACTTGTGTTCTCCTGTATGTGGTGTACTTCTCCTTACATTATTACCCTAGCTAGGATGTTGTTCCAATTCCAAGTTTAGGCTTACCTTTGACATTCCACCCTTCCCAGCAGTGAATGCAACAACAGGAGTGAAACAGGTGCCTTACTGTAGTCGACTGAGAGTCCTCCACTTCCTTCTGCTGATGCCTGCTGACACCTAAGATGCCAGTCTTACACCTGTTCCACCTCCCTTCACTGTTCCACCTTCCTTCGCTGTTTCAAATCCAGGTCTCCAGAAAGGGTGGTGGATGCCTGGAACAGTCTTCCAGTTCAGGTAGTGGGGGCGAAAACAGTGGTGGGGTTGAAAAATTCCTGGGATAAGCACAAGGAAATCGTAGGTTTAAAGGAGGGGACAAGATGGTGCCGAAGATCAAGTAAAGGTCTGCCTCAAAAAAATGAAAGTTAAAATAAATATATGGGCAGACTGGCTGACCCCGGCAGCCCTTATCTGATGTCACATTCTATGTATGTTTCTTTGAACACAATTCTGTTGTACACAGTGAGGCAAGGCAGAGGTGTTGTGCAGCTTTAGATGTGCTGTGTGACATCACATTTACAATTCTTTGATTGCCACAGGGAAAGTGTGGCCTTCAAATTATTTTACGCCAGTGATGTGACGTTGGCTTGTCACTATTGATGTGACGTTGGATAAATAGTATAACATCCCTACACATCAGAGGTTTCTCCATGAGGAGTCAGTGGTGACAGCAGCACACATAAAACAGCACAGTACCCTCTCCCATCTGCTAACACCCTCACTGCCACAGTCAGCATTTTGCAAACATGCATACCAACAGAGTTTTAGCAGTTTTCAGGTATTCTCTTTTTTTTTGTCTAAATTTTATTGAAAATGTTCAGTTTTTACAACATAGAAACAAACACGTTATGCATGGTACAATCTTCACACGAGGGGAAATATCAACAAGATGGGGAAGGGAGAATAAATACATCGGTGGGAAAGGAGAAGGGGATAGTAAGGGTTGCATCAAAACTATATACAGTCAGAACTTGCTGCATAGATTTCTTCGTAGACTGTTTTTTTTTTTTTTTATTTGTTACCCTCCGAGCAAAGTAGTAAGTTTAAGGGCGGCCAGGGTGATCAATTGATTGGGGGTGGAGGAGGCACCACCTTTCCCAATGCAGGCTTGTGGTACCTTGCTTCAACTGCTACTTTCTGTGCTTGAGCAGTAACTACCGTGCACCTCGGGCCACCTCTCTCCAGCCGGTCGTTAATCCAAGGAAATTGGCTTTGAGGTTGTTATTGCAATTATAAGTTTATTCGCATAACAACTCCCCCACCCCCGTTTATTTTACCTCAACTACGCTTTTAAGCAGAGTGGTGCGAGCCGTGCATGCTGTACAATGCCACTTGGCAGCTGGATCGGTCAGTTCCAAGACATTAATGACCGATGATCAGGCACCTCATTAGGCTCATGAATAATTAATTAGACTTACAGTTGTCATTTTACCAGTTTTCACCTCCCCCCCCCGTGCATTATGTCTTTGTCTCCTCCCATGTATCCTGATCAGTGCTATACATCACCCATCTAGTCCATCTGTTTCTTCCCTTTTCAGTTTGTCCTCGGAAAGAGAAGGTAAGCTGCTCCATTTGATGCATGTTCTGCACCACCCTCTTCCACTCCTCCATGGTGGGGGTTGTCAGGGAGCAATCACTCTTTTGGAATGGTCTTCCTTGCTGCCATTAAAGGTGTGCCACCTGCTATGTACTGGGATGCAGGATCTTTCCAGCCCTTGGGAAGTGGGATGAACAGGAGGAGCTTGGAGTTGGATGGATATTTGGTGAGGACATTGCCTGGATTGCTGATTCTAGGTCTTGAAGGAAGGGATGGAGCCTAGCATATGCTGAAAAAACATGATAATGCCATGCTTTCTCTTCTCCACATCCTCTCCAGTGTGCCAGAGTGGGTACAGTTCCTCTGTGCACATGCTGTACATGAGTAAAAAAAAAAGTGTATTAGGCACTTCCACCCATACTCTCTCCAATCCAAGGTAACATGCATGAGTCTGATTCTCAAGTTTTGAAAGGGGGGGGGGCTGTGATCTCCTGTTGCCACAGATAAAATGCTTCTGGGGTGGGTGTGCTTCCTTACTCTGTATTATGCCATAGAGTTGGAAGACCAGATGGCTGAAAGGCTTTCCACTCAGTTCACCATATATTGCTCCCTGACCTGCTTGCATTCCTGTTTTGTTGGGGCCCTCTTTAGAAACCTGCCAGTGTATGCTCTTGTTTGAAAGCAGCAGAATCTATCTTGTGCTTCGGGGTGCAGATCTCTTAAATTCTCAAGTGGTATGACAGTGTCATCGTGGAGCAGGAGAACAGGTGGGAACATCCTTGTAAGGTTACCATGCTCTGTGACCACTGTAGGTGGGAACGTCTTTGTAAGGTTGCCACACTTTGTAACCACTGTAGGTGGGAACATCCTTGTAAGGTTAGCACGTTTTGTGACCATTGTAGCTGGGAACGTCCTTGTAAGGTTGCCACACTTTGTAATCACTGTCTACCTGGTAAGAGGCAAAATCTTTGTGCTGGTGAAGGGAGAGGAATCAAGCCTGTTCCTCTCCACACCCTTAGCACAGCGATAACGAAAGAGGGAGGGTACAACTGCTTCAGAAAATACATCCTGGGTCCAGCAGTCGAGGCACAGGTCCCCATATGGTTAGGGTTTCCCTTTCTCATTGTACCCATTGCTGGGTTAGTGAGTTTTGCAGCCAGTACAGCTTTGGGTTGCTTTGGAATAGATCTCCAGCTGTGTTAAGGCAAGGCCACCAACTGATTTTTGGCTTTCATAAGGTGGAGAACTTTATATGTATGGCCTTTCCCTGCCATTTAGAGCTGGAGATGAGCTTATTCCATGCAGCTCATATCCCAGGTGGGATATACATCGAGAATGACTGGAAGAGGTATAGGAACTTGGGGAATACCATCCTCTTAATTATTGCCACTGTCCTTTCCAGGGACAGAGGCAATGCAGATAATTTCTCTAGGTCAGCCCACAACTGTTAGTAGGGGCCCAGAGTTTGACTTAAATAGTTGCAAGGCTGTAGTGGTGAGCTTAATCCCCAGGTACTTCAGGCTAGACAAGCATCATCTAAATGGGTACTGTTCCCGCAGAAATCAGAATGGTACAAAATTGGTTGCTCGCACCTCTATTTTTATGTTTAATTTGTATCCAGATAAGGTGCAGTGTGCTTCTTCGGGCACTCTCACCAGGCCCATTATGCCCGAAGCTGCTTCGCTGTTGACTCTGCTGTTGATCACCAGATTAAATATTGATCCAGTCATTGATCTCTTAAAAATGATTAATTCAGAAAACAGCAGTGGCAGAGCACAGAAAGACAAGCAAAGTAGAAAGTGAAACTGTCAAAATAGTAAAATGAAGCTTGTTTGTTTTAACCACTTAATTCCCAAGAAATGCCCTGTGCCTGTCATTATTGCTTAAGCAGTGCTGAGCATGCAATTAGAAAGTGTTGCTATAGAGATGAAGCAGAGGCGACTAAGCAGCGAAGTGACAGATGGCAGTAGTAATGGACCTGGAGAGACGTCCCAAAGATTGCAGTTTCGCCTTGTAAATTTTTTAAGTAGGTTTTTAGAACATTCCCGTTGGGGGATTGGGGTTGCAGAAGACAGATTGTGTTGTCAGGAAAACTGATGAGGGATTTACGTTTTTATTTAAAACCATTTGGATTCATATATTCTAAGTAACAAGTGGAAAATGACATTAAACTATGTCTGTAATTCATTTTGGGTTCAGATAGCAATATAAACCTCAGGGGTGACCAGATCCTCTTATGAAATTACAGCCTTGTATGTGATTTGTCATCTGTTGTCCTCTGTCTGCACTATTGATAAGGCCTTAATAACTTGAAGGTCTTAGCCACACATGTGGAGATGAATGTGATATCACACTGCACCCCGCATTAATTGTATTCTTGTATTATAAAGTATCGTAGCTACAGTCCCCTCTCCTACATTGCTGTAACCCATCTGTTAATCTATAGGTGATGTTGATCTAAACCCATGCCCCACCTCTGCCCAGTCTCCTTCCTTTAACATAGAAACATAGACTTTGACGGCAGATAAGGACCGCTTGGCCCACCCAGTCTGCCCACTTCTCTACCTACTGGATAAGCTGCAGATCCTGGTTAAGCAGCAGCCTACTTCCTCCTTTTTGTACCCCATACCTTGGCAAAATATCAAAGGCCTAAAATAGCTCACCTTAATGTAAGGAGTATTGTCTCTGAGACTGATGAGCTTACAACGTGGGTCACACACTATCAGCCAGATTCACTTGCTTGGGATTTCTGAGACACGACTGAAGTTAAACACTCCCAACAATGTTTGTGCACTGCCAGGGTATAGTTTCCTTCTCTGTGATCACATTGGTTCAAAGAGAGAGAGTGTGACACACTTTTATATACTATAAATTTCATTTAAACGTAACAACACTTTACCACCTGCTCCAACTTGAATCTCCCGTTGAGTGTTGTCATGGAGAGTTCTTGTTGGGTAGTACAAAAAAAGCTCTGTCCTTTTTCAGTGTTTTATATTCCCCTTTTTGATAACACAGATCTGAGGTCTACACTGGTCAAGTATGTTGGTGCATTGGTTAGAATAATGAGTATCTGTGGTGCAGGCCCCGCAGCAAATTGAACCTGATCCAGGTAATCTGAGCCCACTAGGCAATCTGAAATGGTAACACCCTCACACTGATTGACTGGATAGTTGTGCTCAGATCAGATAGGATTACCGGTAGGTGCGCAGGTGTTCTCTCAGATGCCATTAATGATCACTCCCCAGTATATTGTGTGTGGCAGACCAAACCAGTAAAAGCCCCCCTTCTTCCGAGTTATCCAGTTCAGAGATTTCTCTTAACTAAATCCAGAGTTCTTCAGACTAGCAGTGTTCAACACTGATTGGTCTGACCTATAGAAAGCCACTGAGATCTGTTTGGCAGCTATCTAGTTTACTTCTGTGATCACTGGCCTACAAGGCATATATGTCCCTGTCACAAGGAGAAGAGTGGCGTGGTCCTGTCTCCAAATGGTTGGACCAGCCACTCCTGCAGAAACTCATTGACGGAGATAGCAAATGGTCTGAGTTTAAGGCTGCTTCATCTCTTACTGGTCAGCTTACAGAGCACAGCAAAATCAACGCAAAAGCAGAGTTAGACATAGCAAAAAGTCTCGTTGCAAGTGTCCACTTAACTCCACTGCCCAGAATCCTAGGCTTTTTTGGAAACACGTAAAACAAATGTTCGGTCAATCATGTGACCACTTTTCCTTTGACTTGGTCTTAAATGGGGTGAATTGTAACAGCAGGTCCACCATAGCCATCGATTTTAACCACTGTTTCACAGACTACTTCTCATACACTCGAGCCTTCTTTTTTTTTCAGTCCTCCTTTCCACCACATGGTAACTCCATCCCAGCGCCCCACCTTTCTCTGGCCCATCCTCATTTTTATTTTAAACTGGCTAGCACAGATGATGTTTACAGACTTCTAAAGCAAGTCCCTGACTCTGAATCCACAGGTGTGGACAGCACTGAGCCTAGGCTCCTTAGGATTGCAGTCAATCAATTAGCCTTCCCCACTGCTAAATTAATCGGTGTATCCCATATATCTGGTGTAGTTCCTGAGCTATGGAAAACCTCCCATGTTGCTCCTGTGTTTAAGACAGGCAACCTCGAATTTAACCAGTTTCTGGCCCATTCCCATTCTCCGTCTTAAATAAGATACTTGAGAAAATTGCTGCATCACATCAGTTGTATCTCCACGCACAAACTCCTCTCTGTACCCCTGTGCAGCATAGCTTTCGAAAAGACCATAGCACCACAGCTGCTTTCCTCGCACTTACAAAACAGTATTGCTTCAGCAGTGGGTAAAGGCAGCATCACTGGTGCTGTTTTTATTGACAAAAGCTCTTGACCTCATGATCCACTCCTTGCTTTCTGACAAACTTGCCAACTTGGGAGTTTCATCTGCTGCTCTCCCTTGGTTCAGCAGCAATCTGGGAAACGGGTCCCAGAGAGTCATGTATGTGTCCTTCCTATCTGACTCTGCTGCAGCTCTGATAGGAGCTCCACAAGGGTCCATCCTTGGTCCCCGTCTGTTTGCTCTACATATGCACTTGATTGGTCAAAAAAGCCTATCCCACTGCTCTGCCGTTGTCTGTGCAAGTGAACTGGTCCCATACACCTGCCCCAAAAGTGTGTATCATATAAATCACTATCTCGCTACTGATTCTAGTTGGTGCACGATTAGTTATCAGCTAACAACCTGATCCTGAGCAGGGCAAAAACTCAGTCTGTATGGTTTGGCATGCTCCAAAGGCTTTTAGACTATGTGTCTCCCTTAACTTTAGCTATCTTGATGATACCCTAGTCCCCTTTGTCTCTGCCTTCATCTACCTTGGAGTCGCACTCGATCCCGCCCTTGACTACTCACATAACGGAAGCCTGTAGGTCCGTGCTGGATGTAACATATTAAATGGGCCATAACCAACCCTCACAAGCTTGCGTTGTCATTTCCCATGGGATACTCCTCCCCAGTCTCCTCTGTGGAGGCCGTTTCTTTGACTGCCTCAGCCTTACACTACTCAGGTGGGATGTCACCTAGTATCTGCCATTTCACTTCTAGCATCTTACCGGCTCACCCGCCACTGCTTCCTTTGTGATGGGCTTGGCTGGCTCTGCCCTCTCTCCATCCTCCCTGTGTGCTCACATATCCGAGGGCATAATGTTTAGTATTATGCAAAGCCACCTGCCCTTATCCTCAAACGTGTAAATAGTGCTTACCCTTTCGGGTCTGGTGAAAATGCCCCACTGGCTATCCCTGCACTTAGAACTAAGACTCATGATTCCTGTTTACATATGCAGCCCCAATGTTATGGAACTCCACATCCTCTGAGATCTCCACATCCTCTGAGATCCACCTGTGCACCTCAGCGATTGTTACCTTATAGGTAACAAGTACACCTGTGCAGCTTCAGTGAAGCAGTTCCTCAACCTGCTCAGTAGTAGCAGAATGGTGAGGCAGTAGTGCATTTTGATGTCTTTTTTTTGTAGGCTGTGTGACGTGATTGCACAGTGTGCTAAACTATAACAGAATCCTGAGGTGTGCACACACAGCAGTGATTGTGCAGAACAGCAACTAACAGTGCGTCACACACCTTTTCCTGGTGCCTTGTACTGGCTTCCAACAGGCGGTGCATACTGGATTCGTATGTATGACTGCTTGTCACTCCCAGCCTTGTAGCACCATGGAGTCAGAGGCATAAAGAGCAAGATGCACACTCTGATGGCCCCCCCCCCTGCCATTCAGATAAACAGGACTTTGGGTGAGCCTGGGCACCATACAGCACAGACACCCAGCCCATAATCTAATCAGTCTGACAAAATGCAGACCTGACGGTCAGGACAAGTCAGACCTGTCTTGACTATTTTTAGTTAAATGGCTTCAAATAGATGCATTAAAGTATATGTGAGGTAAAGGTAATTTATAAGGAATTTGTGGGTGGAGAATGTCTAATGCTGATTTATGTGAAGGCTGATGGATTTGGGGACATCAATTTGCAGCACATTGTTTTTAGAAACATGGCAACAACTGACAAGTTACTGTGAGATCTGTATTTTTATAAAAAATACCCACAGCAGTTCCTTCAGCTGTGCCAGTACACCCATAATTTGCTTATTTTTATTACTTTGAATTTGTGCACATCGTCCTTTTTGACTGCATGGTTGCACCCCTACCAAATCCCAGACTGAGGGAACAGTGAGGCATACGTGTAATGGGCTCAGTTAGCTAACACCTAACCTGTTTATACTGCTTTAGCTAACAAAATGGTGTGGTGTGCCACAAAGCAGGTATGTGCAAGCCACATCCCTCACCATCCATCACTGTATCTGTCAATTATACTGTAAACTCATGATATCCAAAACGTGGCCTATAGCTGATGCATCGTGTATAGTACATACTGACCCCTTCTTAGCAGACTACAGCAGTATCCATATTGGCATTCTTCCAAAGAATAAAGAACATTTAAAGAATTCTTGACTCATCACAGCAGCACTTGCACAGGTCTGCTGGGGTAGGGCAGTTCATATGGGTTATTCAGTGAGCTGGCAGTATAGCCTAGAGGTTAGAGGAACGAGGTGTGAACGAGCTTGGTATATCCAGCAGACCAGACCTGAGTTTGATTCTCACAACCTCCACTTGCATACTGTGTGACTCTGAGCAAGTCACTTAACCGCCCAGTGCTCCCAGGTTGCCCCTGAAAACAGCCACTTGTGCCTAGTGGGTCTTACCCGGTTACCAAAGAGTAAAATAAAAAAAAGAAAAAGAAGGTTTCAGCACACAAAACCCACATATAGTAAGTAGCACCTGAGTGTTGTAGCTATATTACATCAGTCACATCAGATTAAGGGACGGCCATACTACACACTCCATGTAAGGTCAATCTGAATACGGGTGGTATGCAGTTTTTGACACAAGAGGCATATGGGGTCAGTTTCTAAAATGGAGAGGGGTGCATACAGTGCTGTAAAGGTTCAGTACAGAATCCTCCAGTAGATTATGCATGGAAGGAGTCAGGACAGGCTGTGTAATGATGTCAAACCCTTAAGAGCTGGACTGTGTTTGGATAACCTTGTTCTATTTACATATACTTTGGGGAGTACCATACCAGATGATGAAAAGTGTTTAGGTAATTAATACTGATCATCATAACTTATTCCTATTCTGTCTCCCCACCACCAAGTAGATGTCTACTGTACATAAAAAAGCACAGTCATTATGTAGGTGGAAAGTGACAACAGTCAACTTCTCCAAGCGTGCCTGAACCATACCAGATGCTGGAAAGTGGCTGGGTAATATAGACCATTATAACTTATTCCTATTCTGCACCCCTTCCCCATATCACCACCAAGTAGATGTCTACTATACATAAAAAGGCTTGGTCATTATATAGGCTGAGAGTGACAGAAGTTCGCTTCTCCAAGCATGCCTGTATCTTCGGTTACATTTTCTCCATCTGATCCACAGTAGGTGTGAGTGCTGAAGGAACTGTCAGATGAACTAGCAGCTCCACTAGCTGCGCTGTTCAATGCCTCTCTCCAGACAGGGTGGGTGCCGCAAGATTGGAGGGTGTCCCATGTGGTGCCTATCCACAAAGAGGGGTCTAGGGAGGAGATGGGAAATTGTAGGCCTGTCAGCTTAACGTCAGTGGTAGGCAAACTAATGGAGGGCTTCATCAAAGGGATGCTCGGGAGGCAGCTGAATAGGCTGGGGCACATGGACGATGAACAGTATGGTTTCGTCCCGGGGAGATCGTGCCAGACTAACCTCATAAATTTTTACAACTGGATGACTGGGGGCCCTGGACGGAGACCAGTGGATGTCTTGTATCTGGATTTCAGTAAGGCGTTGACTCTGACCCACTTAGGTTTATTGACAAAGTTGGGGGTGGGGTGGAAGACAGTTGCTTAGATGGGTGGAAAGTTGGCTTACTGATGGAACACAGAGGGTAGTGGTTGATGGGATAGTCTCTTCCCTCAGGAAGGTCTTCAGTAGGGTGCCCCAGGGTTCAGCATTGTGACCACTCCTGTTCAAAGCCTATGTCTCCGATATAGGGATGGGGGTTAGGAGTAGGATGAGCCTCTTCGCAGATGACTCCAAACTGGGAGCACTGGCAAATGGGGACGAAGTGAGGGTGGCAGTCCAGAGGGAACTGGATACCTTGGAGGCTTGATTAAGGAGGTGGGGGCTGAGGTTTAATTTGGGGAAGTGTAAAGTGTTGCACCTGGGGGTCAGAAACCCTAGGCATGCATACATCATGGTAGGGGTCACACTGCAAGCCACTTCGAGAGAAAGGGACCTTGGGGTAGTGGTAGACACCAGAATGAACAATAGTGAGAACTGCAGAAGAGTGGCGGCAAAGGCAAACAAAATACTGGGCTGTATAGCCCGGAGAATTGCGTCCAGGAGGAGTGAGGTGATCCTTCCTCTGTATAATGTCTTGGTCAGGCCACATCTTGAGTATTGCGTGCAGTTCTGGAGGCCTCACCTTAAGAAGGACATAGTATTGTTGGAGATGGTCCAGAGGAGGGCAACCAGAATGATCCAGGGCATGAGTGACAGGACCTATGAAGAGAGGCTGGAAGCCCTTGGGCTGTGTTCACTGGAGGAGAGGAGAGCGGGGGGTGAACATGATTGAGGTATTCAAATATGTGAAAGGGATTAACGGGTGCAGAGCCAAACACATGTTCAGGCTAAAGCAAAGGGGGCACAACCAGGGGTCATATATGGAAGCTGGAGGGAGGAACCTACAGGGGAGAGCGTAGAAAGCATTACTTCACTGAGAGGGTAGTGGAGCCATGGAATGCATTGCCCGGGAGTCTAGTCGAGCAAGGCACTGTGGAGGGCTTCAAGATGGGGTGGGACAGATGCATGGGAGTACTGAAGCCAAGGTTGGCCCTCTTGGAGGCCAGAGAGGGAGGAGGAGGAGCTAGCGACCAATAGGAGCTGGCTACCGAGCAGACACAAAAGACCGACAGGCCTATTCTGCTGGCTTTTAGTATGTTACTATGTAAGTGTGCACTTTAGGCAAGTCAGCAGTGTTTTTTCCTGCAGTTTGTTTTTTTTTTCTTTCAGTTTGCAGCATAATAATGTAATATAATAATAATCTTTATTTATTGCAAGCGCAATTCAATAAATATCAAAGTGCTTTTAGAAAACCTAAAACAGAAACATTTTTAAAACCAATAAGATACCCGCCCTGCCCCCTCCTCGGATGTTATTTTTATAGGCATTTTCCCGCCAAATTACAATTCCTGCCCCCAACGCCACGCTATCCAGTAATCTGTCTCATTGCCACTGCTGTACTGCCAAATCAGCAACCCTTCCTTATTGTTCTCCCTGCTACTACACTGTTGTTTCCTAGTTCCATTTAATCATCAACCTTGCTTTCAAAATGGGGGGATCCCTTTGGATACTCCTGGCTATGTTCTTCATGTTGTTCAGGGAAAAAGACATCCTCCCTGCCACTGTCACACTGAAAAGTGCGTCCCACCTTCCTAGTCTCGCTTATTTCACCATTATTAAAGAAGGACCGGATCCTTATCTATGCACTACCTATGCCACAATTTAACCAGTGGGTAACCTCCATGTAGGGACGCAAATTGCTCTATCAACATATCGCTCGGTACCCCATTATTGGGTATACAGTTCCCCATTATGCCTGACCACCAGATTGCTATTGAGTGTATTGCATGAACCCATAACCCTGACTGGCTTATCTTAAAACAGAAGCCCCTGAATAGAAAAAAAAGGAGGACCAAAGATAGTCTCTCATTTTCTCTTGAAGCCCTTATGAAACTTAATTTTTTCCTGATCTGTGTTGGAAATGTGGAAATTAACCCCGGACCTCCACAGTGCATTACCTCACCAGCAGACTTAGCCTCGACCAAGGTCTAAGCTTTCTACATATCAATGCCTGCAGTCTGCTAAAAAGCTCATGTTGATACAATCCTGGTTGCCCATACTTTGCCAGACTTCTTGTGGTATCAGAGACATGGCTCAGACCACCACAGCAGACAGAGACATAAACTTACCCAGTTATCAAATATTCAGAGCGGATCGCCAGACAAGGGGTGGGGGAGTTGCTATATATGTCAAATCCAATATATCTGTAACTTGCTTAGATGCAACAGCTATGCCCAAAGAATTCGAATGTCTGTCCCTCAAAGTGGCTCTCTCCAACACTGCAGCATTTCGGCTAGTTGGCTGCTACAGGCCCCTTTCAGCGGATCATAAGCTTCTAGCCCACCTGGGGAATCAAATCAAGATGGATACTGAAGAGGCCATAATCCTAGGTGACCTAAACCTTAATTGGCTATCCAAGGCCTCGGCTCCTTTAGTATCATTTTGTGATACATATGGTTTTTCACAACTTATATATGAACCAACAAAAAAAAAATCTGAGCAACAGCACATTACTTGACATCATGCTGGTGAACAAACCCCACCTCTTCACGCACGCTGGAGTGCTGTTCAGTGACATAAGTGACCACTGCCTTATTGCTGGAATAAGGTCATCCAGTAAACTAACACCCCCAGCTAAATTCCTACTGAGGAGATCCAAGAAAACGTTCAACTCTGAGGCATATCTTCATGATCTAAATCACTCTACAAGATGGCAAGAGTTCTACCTAGCAGACTGAGTGGAAAAAGCTCATCAGGTGTTTAATAGCATAATACTAGATGCCCTTAACACTCATGCACCAATTACTAGAGTTCAATTAAAACAAATCTTGTCGTTGGTTTTCACCTGGCCTTAAATCAGCCCTGCTTGAGAGAGATAAGCTTTGGAAAAAGGCAA
This sequence comes from Neoceratodus forsteri, assembly GCA_016271365.2. Classification (NCBI taxonomy): domain Eukaryota; kingdom Metazoa; phylum Chordata; order Ceratodontiformes; family Ceratodontidae; genus Neoceratodus; species Neoceratodus forsteri. Next base: position 322,598,972 of record JADMNL010000024.1, on the reverse strand, counting down.
GGAAGACTAAGAACCCAAATGACTGGTTGATATTTAAGAAAGCCAGGAATAGCTGTACCAAGAAAGTACGGGATGCTAAGGCTGCCTACTACATGGCTGAACTCGACTCTCATACCACAATCCTGCCAGGTTCTGGAGCACTATTAGGGCATAACGGACAAGATCCTAGCACTTCACTACCAGCTCAAATGCACCACAACAAGGTGACAGTCTTGGACAGAATGGAAATACTGGATGTATTCAATAATCATTTTACAACCGCTGGCCTTGCATTTGATACCTCTCCAGCCAATCTGCTACGTGCTCAGTTAAGCTGCCAGTATACAGGATCTCAGTTAGCTGAATCCTCCTTCTCCTTCAAACCGATTCTGTTGAAACAAGTGGAGGATCTAATCTCGCAGATGGATATAAAAAAAAGTGCAGGTGCTGACTCCCTTGACCCCTACTTTCTAAAGATTGCAATGCATGCACTTGCAGTTCCTTTAACACACCTTTTTAACTTGTCTTAAAATCTGGTTCTATTTCTGCAACTTGAAAAACAGCCCAAGTTTTCCCTCTACTGAAATCAGGGACCCCATGGACCTTAACAACTATAGGCCAATCTCTATCCTTCCAGTACTATCTAAGCTGCTAGAAAAACTGGTAAGCATCCAATTAAGAGATTACCTTGAAGAATCTAATCTTTTAAATCCAGCACAATCCGGGTTTCGGTCTAAGCATAGTACTATTTGTGCACTGGCTAAAGTTACAAACGATTGGCAAACCGAACTGGATAAAAATAATAGCGTTTGTGCTGTATTCCTTGATCTAAGCAAGGCATTTGATACGGTGGACCATGAGCTGCTGCTCTCTTCCTTGCACTCCATAGGCTTGGATCCATCCTCCCTTACATGGTTCAGGTGTTACCTAACAGGAAGAACACAGCAAGTGAAAGCTGAAGGAGACCTATCTCCACTAAAACCACTTCTAAGAGGAGTTCCACAAGGATCTATCCTGGGCCCTATCCTTTCGCCATTTATATTAATAGTATTGATTCGAATCTTCCAAAGCCACTGTACGCTTGTTCGCAGATGACACTGTTTTATATGTCAGCAACCATCGCCTGCTACAGCTTGAAGTTCTATGAACAGAATTCTCTATACTACATCATCAATTATTGGAAAAAGCTCTTTTAAATGCAAAGAAAACAAAGCAATGTTTTTTCCACCCAAAGCCATACAAATCCCTCATTACTAAACAACCTCCCCAGCTATCCACTATCCTTGGTGAAAGCCTTGATTATGTAGAAAAATTCAAGTATTTGGGGGTGTGGATAGATAGCAAACTTGACTACACAGTTCATATTGAAGAACTTTTAAAAGCTTCAGCCAGAGGCTTGGTCTATTTTTAGAATAAGGCACTTTCTAAACAGAGATTCCAAAATGAGGTTGGTCCAGGCCACATTTCTCTCAGTAATTGACTATGCAGACTTCTCTATAGTCACTGCCCTATCTCCTACCTATGCAAATTGGACACTATCGACAGAGCTCTGAGGTTCATAACAGATCTACCATGTAACACTCACCATTGCTCTCTCTATGCTGCAGTCGGTTGGACATCTCTACATCTCAGAAGAAACAGAAATGCTGCAGTGTGGACATACAGAATTTTGACTAAGATGCTTCCAACTATATATTAGACTGCTTCGCACAGGCCACAGCTGGCACCTCGCCCTAAGAAGCTGCAATTTCATTATGCTCAAAGTGCCTAAAGTCAACACCCAGCATGGGAGATCTGCTATCAGCTATAATCTAGCTATATCATGGAACACGATTCAAAAGTCCTTGAAGCTGATCAACCGGGTATCCTTAGCATCCTTCAAGCATCTATACCTAAATCTCTTCCCTGAAAAATGCAATTGCTTCCACAAGTTCTAGTTTATTCGCAGTTCTTTCCTTCCCCATCTCAGGCTGCCATCATATCATGGCAATTCACTTCCTAGAATTCATCTCCACAGATACCTCACCCCTGGCTATAATCTTTCCCATTAACTCCAGGCTCCTACCTTAGCCCTTATCACTGCCTTTCACCTCCCAGTTCTAGCACCAGCCCCTGCTCTAGTCATGACCTTCCTACCATGTCACTTGTCTCAGTCTATGACCACCTCTTTCAGTCATCCAATCACTATTTCTCTTTGTCCACATTGACTTCCCTTGGATCTTTGGGATATCATGTTGAATGTATGCCATGTTTACTGCCAATGTTGATATGTATATACTGGTTTACCTAGAGTGCATCTCATATGTTCCTACCATATCCTGTTATGTTTAAAATATTTCTGTTCTTGATTTCGGTATATAAGTGTTTTAATTATTCATGTACATATACCAATTATTGAACCTTGATTACTGTATATACGTGTTTTAAATCTTCCTATACATGTACCAATTATTGAACCTTGACCTTATCAGGTCCATCTTGCAAATGAGCTGTGCTCAATGATGTTCGCCTGAATAAATAAAGATTTGATTGATTGATTGATTGATTGAAAGATAATAAACTTCCAAATTATCAGAAAATGCAAGAAAAAAAATGTTTTTAAGGCAGATTTAAAGTCTTGCACAGTCAGGCACCCCTTTATCTGATGAGGTAGAGAATTCCACAGGGTCGGAGCCACAGAAGCAAATACATGGGGTCCAGAGGTCTTCAGATGGGCCCTGGGTATTTCCAGCAATCCCTTATCGGCATAGCGAGGTGGTCGGAGGGGACACTAGGGACAAAGGAGTTCTTGCAGGTAACCTGGTCCCTGTCTGTGTAAGGCCTTATAGGTCAGCAAGCCAATCTTGAAAGTGATCCACCACTGAACCGGCAGCCAGTGCAGTCTGCGCAGCACAGGTGTAATATGGCTGGACCGGGGTAGCGTAGTACTAATCCTCCCATCCATGCATTTTAATGGTGCGCCATGCGAGAGACAATCTACAACCTGGCCCCCCACCACCATATCAACTTAAATGGCATTTTATGGAATCAGGAAGGCTGGATTGAGAAGATATCAGTGAAGACAACAGAAAAGGCAGTCTGTCTCCAGTACCCCTTTGGCATAATCCGAGACACAGCTTATAAAGGAGCCGGTTGGTTTCCATTTTGGAGAATGGTAAACACACAAGTTGTATGTACAGCATTAATTACAATAGCTATCGACTCAGCCAGACTAGTTTCTAATTTTCTCTTCACTGTAACTCCGTATAAAAAAAAAAGTGTTACACCCACAAAAGGACAATCAAAATGCACGAATGGAAATGATCTCTGCAAGTGATACATTTATTGTGTATTTTTATCGCGAGCTATGTATTGGTAACTGTACCTGCTGGCATATGAACACAGTACTTACTACTTCTCCAAGCATTCAGGATCATCTGTAGCTGGGGCACTGGAGTAGCACTGGCCTCTGCTCTGAGCTTCAGCTACACTGCTACCACTTTGATTCCAACACGTGATGCCATCTTACAATCCCGTCCAAAAATCCTCTCCTCCTCCCCGGGCTTGTGTGCTGGCTCTCGCTACTGCATGCACTCACTCACTCACTCCTCCTCTTCCTAAAGGTCATTCGAGGCTCTGGTGCGCCATGACTGGAAATAATTTACAGGAGGAATTTCAGGAAATGTTTTTATTTGTGACAGTGGCATGACTTTGGGGAGCACATGCCCCCCATGCCCTGCGGGCATGATGCCACTGTTCCAGCCCCATTGTTATCATACTGTACTAAATGCCATGCTGATTTTTCTGTGTGTAGTCTCCAGGGTCGTGCCTGAAAATAAGCATTTGTTTGCCTAGTGTTCTTACCTGGTAAACAAAAACTAACTAAAATATATGATGTAATTAATATAACTCAGAGTGGTAACAGTAAGGCATTAGGCAAGGGGGGGAGGGAGTGCTCGTGCCTGCACATGTGTGCACGTCTGCCTGTGTGCCCCAGCATGACGAAGATGGAGAAAATAGAAAAAATAGGGGCCTGGGCATTGTGAAGCCCTACCAGTGTCTCGCAGTCTGCCTGGCTGCTCTGGTCCCAGTGTGTGGCTGGATGGTTCTCCGGGGGGAAGGGGGAATGTCCCTCTCCCTCCTGCTATGTGCGGTGACAGGGCTTACAGCTGCAGAGTCCTGCTACTGGCGTGTGTGTGTGTGTGTGTGTGTGTGTGTGTGTGTGTGTGTGTGTAGGCATGTACGCACACTGTGGCGCCAGCTCCATCTCTTCTGCCCTCCTGTCCTTGCCACCCCCTCTGCCTACGCTTCTCACTGGACCGCCAGCCGGAGGGAGCAGGATTACGGGAGGGCGACAGCTCACCTCCACCACCTTGAGGAGAGGAGAGCAGCCTACTGGCTCCACTTGATCCTGCCCCCCACCAGCACCTGGATGACCCAATGTGGTTCCTGAACCCAGGTCGCCGGTGTAAGCGCGGTAAGGCATCCAGTGCCTCAACCCTCAGCACCACCGAGCTGATCAGGCTCCATGTGTCTTTTAGTTGGTGGAAATGGAGAGGGACTGCCGGTTGTGAAGCTGAGGGATGGTTTGTTAAACAGTCTGAGGAATGGGTGGAGATTAGGGGTTTTGTTTTATGTTAATATCTTTGTGAATTCCCCTTGTACTGGTTTAGCAGTATCACACTTAGAAAGTGGGAGTGTGTTAGAGTTTTTATGTGCTAGAAGTGTGTGTGTGTGTGTGTGTGTGTGTGTGTGTGTGTGTGTGTGTGTTGCCATGGTATTTGCAACTGGGGATATGTGATTTGGTTCCGTTGGTCCATGGTTCCTTTTTTATTTTCCAGCTTTCTTTATGCCCCCGATCTCTGACTTACCCGAACTCTCTCCGATGTGGTCTCATAGTGCCTGCCTCCAGTCTCCACTCTCCAACATGGGCCAGTCTTCCCCCACATCTCCTAGTCACCTGACTCCCCCCAGGGTGGGACCACCAACTCCTCCCGGCACTCTATCTGGAATCTAGTAGAATGACCAGGGAGTGGGAGGAAGCACTGGAGGCAGAGATGGAAGGCCTGCCATTGGGCATAGGGACTGACCACTGGACCTGCCATCACCGATCGGGTGCCAGGGTTTTTCCTTGTTCTGTCCCCCCCATTTGCCCAGCAGTGCAGTGCACACCGGCACAGTGCATGCGCACATCCACGCGTGCCCACAGGAGTGCTGCCGAGGCCAGTCCCCCTTGCAAGGATCCTGACTGCTGCTGCACCCCCAGTCTCCCCTGGGAGTCACCAGATAGTGGGATCAGTGTCCCCACTCTCTCCCAGGAAAAGAAAGCAGTCCTCTGGATGCTCAGTCCTTTCCTCCACTGCCGACCGATGTCCGCTCCCAAACCTGGGTCGCTGGCGTGGCACAAGGTGTGGCATCCAGCGTCTCAACCCTGAATGCCACCGAGCCGGCGGGTCCATGATTCTGAGAGTGATTTTGTTTTTAATGTTATAATTTTAGCTTTAGCGTAGAAAACCTAATTTGTGATGTGAACAACACTTTAAGTACTGCCTTGTTATGGTATTAGGGCCAAACAGAGATGCAGATATGTTCTTTGTGACACTAAATGTGTGGAAGAAAGTCAACAAACTGGTACAACATGCATGATTTAACGCCACTTGAGATGTCACCAGGATGCTATGCCTACATTTTTGGAAAAATAAAGATTTATTTAGACACACACACACACACACTCATATTTAGGGTTGCACTGGCAGTTCTATGTTAAACCCCAATTTTTGCACTTTGGTAACTCTGCAACCGTTCAACGGATTGTTACGAAATTTGTCATGCACTATTTCGTGGGGTAGATCTCTGCGTGTGCCAAGTTTTGTTCCAGTCCAATGTGTGGTTTCCAAATTGTGGATAGTGCACACATTTAATTTTTGTAAGTGTTTTCCAATTGGTTATAACAGGTTTTTGTTTGTCATCTGTAGAGCCCAGACAATTTGGAATTTAGGCCTCAAATTTTCAGGGTAGAAAGGGCTGACTCGGGACTTCCTGTGACACCACCACTGTGCTAGCAGGCTAGTCCTTGAGCTCCGACTGGCTGCCCATTGCATCTTAATAAATCCTTTCCTATTATAAATATGTTTCATGGTTTAGTGGTGGGTATTGCTTTTCTAAATGTCAGCAAGCGGTTCTATGTCAAAATGGTGATCACAGAAGGGTGATTGCCGTTTGGGCACATGTACGTTACAGAAAATGAATTACAGCAATGTACACTTTCGGCGACTGGTTTTGTATGTTATGTGGGGGCTGCGCCACTGCCACCCCACTTAAGGATTCTCAACCCATTGAGGTGCATGTCCGGGGCGGGGATGTAAACATAAAAATGAAAACCCTCGACCTGACACAAAAAATGATTGCGCCTCAGAGCCGAACCCAGCACCCTTCCAATCCCAGCCCATCACATACCCACCACACTACACGGCCAGCTCAGCAGCCGACATACCCTCCCTTCCCTTCCACTCGTCGCGCTGTGTGGTCCTCCTCCTCGTGCATGTGTACATATAGCGGCATCCTGTTACTGTAGTCGCCTGCAACCATATCCGCTGACTACCCTGCCAGATAGCCCAGAACACAGGTGCCGTGATTGTCGCCCTTTTTGTAAGCGCACAGTCGCAGTCACCGTGTTCACTGGATACCCCAGCAAGCAGCAGAGGCAAAAAGGGTCTAAGCAAACCGGACAGAAGATAAAATTTAAGCAGTTATCTATCAACAGCCTGGCGACCTTCTCATGTACCAGAAGCATGTCAGAATCCTACATAGACCAGGAGTGTGAGGAAGAAGGTAATGCCTTGAAAATGGAGTGGGTTAGTCATAAAATATTAACCACAGTAAATAAAATAGTCATCAATCACTAACCTCAGAATGGATCTAAAAACTATTACTAAAAGGGTTTGAGAGTGCAAAATCAGGTTTGAGCAATTGTGAGGGAGCTTAGAGAGAGAAAAGTATCAAGGCTCAGTTTCTCCTCCTGGCTCGCTTAAAGATTATTTGACACCGGAACCAAAGTGTACAGCTCACTGGTTGAGGCTGTGCAGTTTTTGAAGGAACCGGTCATCTCAATTCCGGATCTTGGGATGGACATTTTGGAGCAGAAACTCATTGATGGAGCATGGGGGTTAATCTCCAGAGGGAAAAAATGAGGCTCCCTGTGGCAGCTACCAAAGCATGTGGCCAAACTACTAAAGAAGGTGGACAGGGATCGCAGCACCACTCGAGAAGAAAACGTGTTTTCACAGGTGGACGACAGATGCTTCTTGCTTGCAATTTATGCTGGTACACCTACAAAATAACTTTTTTCTTTGGGCTTAGCATTTATTGAGAACATTACAATAATGGTACTCACATTTGGCATATTGGACAGGATGTCATCTTTCTAACCTTTTTCATTAATTTAATCTACTTTGGATGGGCTTGGGGGTGGGGAGAGGGTGTTTTTTTTTTTTTTTTTTTTTTCCAAAGCCTTCTCCCACCTCTCTGACTTCTGCATTTGGATCGCTCTTTAGGTAGCAAATTAGCAAAGTAAAAATGACTAGGGGAGGAAGTGATAAGTGGCTGGGACTGTGTTGGAACCATTTAATATGGAAGAGAATTCTACAGTAATAGTGTTTGATCCCTAGGCGGACCCATATATATCTGGAGGCCATTAGATTGGACACCCTCTCAGACTCATCTCCGTTTGAAGTTAACAGCAACGGAGGGTTTGCTGCCTAGGGGCGCAAGGAGTGAGCTAGTATACTGGACAGAATACTAGAAATATATCCCCTGGCCATGAGCCCACCTCGCTGATTTATTCCATTTGCCCAATTATCAGGTACTAGAAATTAAAGGTTGAAGGGGTATATAACTCAAGGTATACACTCCTATTTACAGAGCGAGGGCGGACGCCCAGGAGGATGGGATTAACCTTAGTGCAGCGCTTAGTTTGTCTCCCTTGCTCTCCCTTTTGTTGCACTCCCATTGGTGTGAGGTGGAGGGCAGAGGAGGACCAGCTGGAGTAGAAGCTAGCTGCAGATTTTGGGCGTGATGTAAGTGAATTAGACTTAAAGTGGGGAAGTCACCACTAATTGTGATATAACCCACAGTCCCCAAATTTCAGGGAAAGTGCACTCTCGCTTAGATCATGCTGCTATTAGTTACAAGCAGCAGGATCTTTCCTAGGAACTGACTATTAGTTGGAAATTTTGTTTTGATGAGTTACAGTATTCTAGACAGTACAGTGTATTACTGTCAAAGTCACAAGCTGGTTTATGGTTTGTACTTTCTTAAAGTTCTATACATTTTAAGAATGCATTGCTGCAATACAGGAGGCTTAAAGAGGTGCCATATGGCTAAGGTTCGGAGAGAACAGGGTGAAATTATATGGTTAGCTATATTACACTTTGATAACAATGAATTGTCTGTATATAGTATCATAAAATGTGAAGGGAGTGCATTCTCCGGTGAAGTGGACTAGATTGTTGGCAGAGTTGAAGAAAATGCAGTGTGACATTGTCTATTTACAAGAGACACGTTTAGTGAATAATGAACATCTTAAATTGCAAAGGGGTTGGGCCGGGCGTGTGGAGGCTGCTCCTTCCTCCAATAGAAAAAATGTGGGGGTGGCTATTTTGATGAAGAGGGGATTCCAGGATTAATTCAACCGGTGGAAGGTGACTCGGCAAAATTTATTAGGGTAACACTAGAAATTCAAGGAGAAATTCTCCATTTAATAAACATCTATGTGTTATTTGTTCTGTGTTACCAGTTTGTTGGATAATTATGGGTTTTTCTACTGTTTTACTCTGTGCACCAGTTGTGCGCAATGAAAAACTGACATGGCGTGGTGAAAATTGGATAGGGATGGGGGGGTCTCAGAATAGATATTGGGGAGAATTTCTGGGGGACAAAGGAAATGGACATGAAGGGTGAACTGGGGAAACTGACAAATGAGATTTAATCTACTTCCACCATCATGAGTACTTTAAAAGTGGTTTTCCTGAATGTTCAGGGATTTAATTCCTCCATCAAAAGAACAAAAATACTGCACTACCTTAAAAAAAACTTAATACTGATATCTGCTTTCTTCAGGAAACAAGGCTATTGGAGGCAGCATTTAAAGCTCAGAAGGTCCGGGGTGGGTAAGGTGGTGGGAGCTTCCCTCTCTTCTGGGGAAAAAGGCAGGAGCTGCTGTTTTATTAAGGTGAGATTTACCATTAGAAATCATTATGGAAGGACTTCTAGTGACATCAGCATCTGCATGGCTGCCTAATCTGGGAGCTTTGTTCCACTCGACCGCTATCATGTGCCATCCAGTCACCTAAACAGCATCACTGCAAGAAAAAAGGCAAAGGGGCAGTTGTCAGCGAGGCCACCAGGTAAAAACTAAAACAATTTGCTGCAAATCCGACAATGAAGGCCCTGAAACAAAAAATCTTATACTGGCACTGCCATGACAAAGGCCCAGATGACGATCAGACCACGGAACAAGGGACGACTGCTACACCCTCAGAGTATGAAACAGAGTTCACTATAATGTCCAAATAGCTCTGTGAACAACTACAGAAAATAGGTGAAACACTCACAACGGCTCGAGAATATAGCAGCGGTCACCAACCGAGACCTAAAAGTGGTCGAGAAACGCACTGGAGCTGTTGAGGCCTGTCTCACTGAGTACTCACAGCTCTCGGACACTCATAACTCCGCGCTTCTCGACCTACACCATAGCAAACAAGATCTTGCCAGAAAAATAGAGGAACTAAAGAATCGACATCGATGAAACAACATTCGTATTCATAGACTGCCTGAGAGAACTGAAGAGGGCAACATGATGGATTATGTGGATGTGCTACTAAAAGAGCTGCTAGATTGGCCTTCAGACTCACCGCTAAACATTGTGCGGGCCCACCGTGCACTAGTTCCTCCTCCCAGAGATCCCAAGGCTCGACCAAGGTCCATAATCATGGCTATTTTGGACTTTCGAACAAAGGAAAAAAATACTTCAAACTGCCTGGGCAAAAAAGGAAGTTGTGTTCAAAGACTGGAGGCTCTTCTTTGAGCATGACTTTGCTCCCTCTACGATGTTGCAGCGGAGAAAGATCCTAGCCGTCACTAAGCTACTACGCCAAAGTGGCCTCAGGGTCTTTCCTGAGTACCCAACCCGACTAAGAGTGACATCTTCTGAAGGGACTAAGTGTTTTGAGGAGCTCAACAATGCCAGAGAATGTTTCACAGTCCACAACATCAAGCTAGAGGAGGTAGTCTCTCGCTTCCCAGAACAGAGCTTAACAACTCAACCTGGCAGACCCGCTTGGGATCCTGACCTACCTTGAATAGAAACCCCGACTTTTGGCACAAATACAACAGGCCACTAAACATGGTAAAATCAATGCTCCGTAGAGGGATTTCACAGCAGGGAACCCTAGGCCTTCATCTTCAGGTCTGAATGGTGGAATAAGCTGAACTGCACCATACTCTATTTTGGTGAGTACTTTAATTCATTTCCTGCCTTTCCTGCATAGGATGCACTAACAGTCTCAGCAGTAAACCTAAGAAAGACTTTCCTATTAGAGCAGAGGTTGAAGTTGGGTACTTCAAAATATGTGCCTAAGAAGTTGCTTTTATTATTTGCTGTTAATTATAAGAATGTGATCGGGGAGCAGCCTTCAGGATATGTCTTTATTAAAACGGTACATTTGAAATGGAAGCTGCAGTTTCCTGACCCAGTCCCGGTTTGCAAAAATACTAACCCCACTGAGAAATTGCTAACTTTAAGATGTTTAAATGAGATTAGTAAATTGTCGGTATGCACACATGTACTAGAAAAGGTCCAAGCTGGCTAAATTAAAGGGCTTGCAGAGCAGGTTCACCAGGATGCAACCCTCAGCCCTAACACTGTGTGTACCTGATGATCTAGTGGAATTCTGTATAGCAGACATCCTGCTGCTCGGGAGGGATGAGGAGTCCATTTTGAAGGTACTCGTCTAACGACCAAGACCTGCATTGGGAGTTGCCCCTGCTCTTATGGCAGTAGTGGCTACCCTGCCCATACACCCCAGTGTCAACCCCAAAACCCCAGAAAGGATGGGTGAGACACTTTAAACTGTTTCCCAGAGAGGGTTCTTCCTCAACTATAAGCGGTAAAGGGCAATTTTAGTTTTATGAAAACATAGACTATACCCATGTACAAACTGCTGAGATGACACAGGATAATACAGAGGTCATACAGTAGGTAGACCATGCCTTGAAAGCCCCATACAGTAGAGCGTGCCCGCGCCATTTTGTTCTGGTGGGGAGAAACACTGTTGTACTGGGCAGATGAACACCTTTGCTGACCCAGTCACCCTGACTGACTACATCCCTTCAATAGTAGTCAGACAAAGATTATCCTTAGGGGATACTCCAACACCTGGTCTGGATTCCCACCATACCTTTGGTGGAAGGGTGAACTCTGGGTTAAAACACCTTGAAGTGGTTGTCAATTCATGCCACAAAAAAATACCAAAAAGTGCATAATCTTCTCTTTGTTCCAACTTAGAACAGTTATTTGGTTCTGTTAAGTGTTTAAAAAGTTCTTATCTATGTACTGTTTAAGTGTTTTTCTGTACCAAGACCTATGGGATAAAATACATGTAGTGGCTCCAGAGCAAACTGAACATCCTATCCTGAACAAGCAAAAATGGCTAAGTTAAGTATATCCACATATAATGTAAAAGGACTGCATGACTCAGTTAAAAGAGCTAGACTGCTGCAAGAATTAGAGATTGGGGATGGACGTGGCACTTTTGCAGGAAATGCACCTGAATGCATTAGAGCACTCTAAACTGAGGAGATCTTGGGTTGGGGATGTATACATCTCACACTGTCAACAGAACACATGTTAACGCGGGGCAGCGATTTTAGTGTGGAAACACCTGCCACTAAAAGTATCGGATATTCAGCTTGACTCGGAGGATTTGATATGTTCTCCTTAAAGGGGAACTGGGGTCTAGAACCTGTATCATTTTAAATTTGTATGCCCCTAATGAACAATTCAGGGTCCCGTTTCTTACTAAAGTAATATCCGAGGCAGTTGCTGATCCCTCAAGTTTAGTGATAGTGGGAGGAGACTTGAGTACAACCTTCTCCCCTCAGTTAGATAAATCTGGTCACCACTCTGGGAAGAAATCTCTGGCTTCACTAGCCCTATCGCATATACTGTTGGAATATGGACTTCTGGATATATGGAGATATCTAAACCCCTTAATGCGAGATTATTCATATTACTCTCCAAGGCATGACCTTTACATGAGGTTGGAGTATTTTCTCATTCCCACTAGTTGGGCTTGGGCAACAACGTCCACCCACATAGGCACCATGGGCTTCTCAGACCATGCCCCTGTAACTTTAAAACTGGTGCTGTGCACGCCAACAAAAAATCCCACTTGGCACCTAAACATAAGCCTTTCTAAACAAAGAGGAATGTAGGACTTTAGTTAGGGATGAAATTAACACATTCCAACAACTGAACCCCCTAGAGGACACTCTCCTCCTCCCCAATGTATTGGGATGCCTTAAAGGCCTATTTAAGGGGGAAATTAATTTCGAATGCTGCCAAAGAAGGAAGAGAACAGCTAAAAAAGCAAACGGTCCTGGAGAAGGAAATATTAAACTTAGAAGGCCAACATAAAGCTACCCACACACACACACTCAAGCAAAGACTAGTGCAGGCAAGAAAGGACCTCCTACAACTGTTAAACCACAAGACAGAAGGTACATTAAGATTTGCAAGACAGAGATTTTTTGAACAAGGAAATTGAACGGGGAAGTTGTTGGCATCACAGTTGAGGAAAGAAATGGGCAGCAGAACAGTCCTCAAACTGAGATATGGGCCTAACAGAGATCTTGACCTCACCAAAAAAAAATTTCCCAGTGGTTTGTGGATTTTTATGAAATGTTATACGCTTCAGAAAGAGGTCCCATGCATGCAGACAGCATTCATAATTACTTAGCTGAGATCCCACACTCCTCTCTTTCTCAAGCACAGGCGGACACTCTAGGTTAACCCATTACCCTACAAGAACTCATTAACGAGATATGATGCTTAAAGAACGCCAAGGTTCCTGGTTCGGATGGATATCCGGCTGAATTCTATAAATCCTTTCAGGGAGACCTCCTTCCACTGCTACTTAGAGCCAACAGTGCTATTCTGCAACAAGAAAACTTTTCCCCTCTTCGTGGAACCAGGCACAAATCTCGATTTATACTAAAACCAGGTAAAGACCTGCTTGATTGTGATTCCTACCATCCCATATTTTTATTAAACACTGAACTAAAACCTTTCACTGGAATCCTAGCGAGCAGACTCCAACAGGTTATTCAAGGCCTAATTCATCATAACCAGATAGGGTTTATAAAAGGACTCCTTCTTCAAGACAACATCAGAAGATTCCTTAACATGATCACGGTCCAAGAGGGGAGGGAAAACTTTCAACTGGCTATATGTGTTGATGCGGAAAAAGCTTTCGACAGGGTGGATTGGTGCTTTTTGTCAGAAGTCCTAACTAAATGTAATTTGGGGACAAATTTAAAAGACAGTTGAGGCCTTGTATTCCAAACCTGAGGCGGCGGTGAGAGTGAATGGGTGCTTGTCCAACAGATTTACATTGGGTTGGGGTACAAGACCAGGCTGCCCTCTCGCCCCACTGCTATTTGCCCTTTCATTAGAGTCTCTGGCAGCCCAAATCAGAAGACATCCAGACATACAGGGGATCGGGGTCAGACAACAGGAACATAAAATAGTGTTATATGCAGATGACACCCATCTATTTTTAGGAGAACCGATGAATTCATTACAGCCCCTTCTAGATACCTTAGACCAGTTCCACGTGTTGGCAGGCTACAAAATTAACCAAGCTGAATCAGAAGCTATGGTGTTGAGTGGCTCACCACCCCCCCTGAACTTCTGTGAAAAATTCCCATTCGCATGGGCACTGCACAATAAATTGATACCTGGGCATCCAAATGTCAGCAGACATCACCAGATTATTCTCCTAAAACTACCAAAAATTACTCCAAGCCATAAACAAGATATCGCCAGGTGGCAGTTTCTCCCTACACAATATGGAAGAGTGCAGTCCATTAAAATGAACATTGTCCCACGACTAGAATTATTTTTCAAAGTCTCCCAATCTCTGCATCTCGCTCCCTCTGGTAAGAAATTTACTCTGTTTTATTAAAATCTATATGGCAGGGTAAGAGGTCAAGAATTTCTAGATCCTTATTATATACCCCCAGACAGTTTGGAGGACTAGGCCTTCCAGACTTACACATATATTACTTTGCAGCTCAGGGCTTTATTCCTGGATAAAAAAAAAAAAAGAGGAGGCAGAGTGGTACCAGATGGAACTACAGCAGCTTCCCTTGTATAATCATGGACAATACCCTCAGGTCACATCTCTATATAGCTACTACGCAGTGTCACAAATCCCTGGATGAGGCATACTATAAAAGCTTTGCTTCAGTTGCATAAAATCACTGCTACCCCTAATGAACTTGGACCCTTATCTTTAATTAGACACCATGACTCATTCACTCCACCTAGCTTAGACTGTGGTTATCATTTTGGGAAACCCAGAGCCTCACCAGGTTCACTCAAATGCTCAATAATGGGACCTGCACTACATTTATTTATTTATTTAAATTTTGGTGACTGGGTAGGCCGATTGGGATCGAAACAATCCATTTTTCAGGTGCGACTCAGAATTACATACATCCATAAACATAAAATGCATACATGTCATTTCACAATTGTCAATATAGACATACTGACCCAGTCAAGGATACAGTAACAGGTTCATTACAATCAATATCAACAGAAGTAGAAGTACTATTATACACAAGACAGTCGCAATCAGATTGATGTCCCAGTAAGGTTAGATTGGCAGCAGGGAGTCTGGTAGGCTCAGTGGTAGCAGATGCAGAGGCTCAGATCCAACAGGTGGGCTTTAAGATCCTTCTTGAATCCCCCAATGGAGGTGTATTCCTGGAGACTGATAGGGAGACTATTCCAGATAAGAGGGATGAAGGCAGCATAGGACCAGAGTCCTAGGGAAGTCCTAACACTGGGGACATGAAGAAGCTGGCTGCCAGAGGGTCTTGGTGTTCTCTCATTCTTTTTGGGAGCTAATGTGTTAACTAGGCTAGGAGGGGCACCATTTTGCTGGAGCTTAAATGCAAGGCACAGTGATGGATATGATAATCTGCCATCTAGAGAAGGCCGCCTAAGAGATAGTACCTTGCAGTGATGCTCCTGTGGTGGCACCCCTGCAGTGAAGTGCCCTATCCAGTGATACAGGATTTGTGACCTTTGAATTTCAGAACTTCTACAGAATGTAGTAAAGGGCCCCATATAGCAAGGTTGGTAGGAGGTACCAGTAGAAGCCTGGAGTTTGGATTCACAAGTGAGGAAAGGGCTCAGGCAATATAATAGACCCTAACATTTGGTTGAGTTTCTTGGTCAGGTGGTTGATGTGGCTCTTAAAGGAGCAGTCTTGGTCTAAGTATACACCTAGGTATTTGATACAATCGAGTACTTCAATTTTTGAGCCATTAGAAAGAGCTGGAGACAATAAATGTAAATGCATTGGGGCCCAGGCTTTAGGGCCAAATAGCATGGCTTTGGTCTTTTTACTATTTAGAACTAATTTATTGGCAAGAAACCAATTCCCAAGTTTACCAAGGTATTGACTAAGAAGGTTGTTTAGTTGAACAGTGTCTCAGGAGGACCTGTAAAGCATGGCATCGTTGCCTTCCTTGGCCCCTCCACAATGTTAAGGCAAATCATTAATAAATAGGGAAAACAGGAGCGGTCCCAATATCAAACCCTGGGGTTCGCTGTCTGTGATAGGGCGTTTGTCGGACTTGGTTCCATGCCATCTGACAATTTGTGATCTGCTGTCAAGGTAGTCCATGAATTATTGAGTAGACAGATGAGCAAGACCAAGAGATGTTAGTTAAGTGATAAGCTGCTGATGATTCACCAAGTCAGATGCTGTGGTGAGGTCTATAAAGATCGCACCAGCTGGAAGGCCATCATCTAGAGCCACATGATATTCCTAGTAAGGCTAATCTGGGCTGTGTTGGTACCATGATTTTTTCTAAAACCATATTGTCGCTCAGTTAGTAAAGTGTTCTGTTCAACATATTCCTGGATCTGCTGGTATACAGTCTCTCTAACACTTGGGTGCAGAGGATGGATATTGGTCTGTAATTCTCAACAAGCCCAATATCCCCACCTTAAGGGATAGGGTGACCAAGGCAACTTTCCACACAGTGGGGACTTTGCCTTCAAGCAGTAATCTGTTTAGGAGCCAAGTGACTGGCGAGGCAATGGCGTGGGTTGTGATTCTGAGGAGTCTGGGCTCCAGCTTGTCAAACCCAGCAGAGCCAGAGGATTTGAGATGGATAGATATATATAGATATATATAGATAAATAGATAGATATATATCTATATATATATATATATATATATATCTATCTATATATATCTATCTTTTTTTAATAGTAATTTTTGGACCTCAGATTTAGTTGCAAGTTTGAAGTGCAAATTAGGGTAAGGGGTTTCCTCTTGTAAATGATTCTGGGTCAGAGGGGAGTCCCAGAGGGATTATTTTTAAATTTGTCCAGGTTAGTGAGGAATGCATTTAGTGCATTAGCAGCATCTTGAGGGTTGGTATAGCGGACATCATTTACTACTATGTCACTTTTCTCATGGGTGGTATTCCCATCTAGGAGAGAGTTAATTTGGGACCAAAATTTTGTAGGGTCCGAAAGGTTTTTAGTTTGTAGGTTCTGGAGGTATTGTCATTTAGCTGATTTTAGTTCCTTTTTACACTTGTTTCTCAATTTTCTATATTCCACCCAATTCTTAGTTAGATTGGTAGATTTGAATTTTTCCCAGGATTGTCTCTCACCTTCATTTGTTTTTTAAGTCTCTGGACAGCCACTTTGAGCATTTTCCCTTCACTCTGATTTGTTTTTAAGGGGGCATGCTTATCGGTGGCCGAGAGGAAGTTTATTGAGGAAGAAATCAAGGGCTGAGTCCAGATTGGGGACTAGTTTGATTTTGAGTCCAGTCTACCACTGCTAGGGTTTGAAGAAAGGAACAGGTGTTGAAATTGGAATAATCCCGAGCCCAAAAAATCCTGGGTGGAGGGTCGGTATGGTCATTTTTCCAGATGCTGAATATAGGGGCATGGTCACTTTTTTAGTCTGCAAATGTCCCAGCCAGTTTGAAACTACTGGGGTTGGAAGCGAGAATCCAGTCTAATGTGGCGTAGTTTTCTGACTTAATGTTCAGCCTAATGGGTCCTTGGATCAATTGGGTCAAGTTATCCTTTAGCAAACTGGATTTTACATCATTAATGGTGTGCTGACCCCAGTGGAGGTTCAAGTCACCAAGTATTATTTTCTCCCACTGAAGTAGCTCCAGCATCAAAGCCAGAAGGCTCTTTAAGGCATCTTTTGCAGTCTTAGGTGGGTTGTAGATGCAGCCTATTAGCAGGGGCTTAGTCTCCCCAAGCAGTATTTTGATGAACACCACCTAGCTACCTGATTGGGTATGGTCTGGTGTTGCCACCAGGGAGGGATTTAGGGCGTTTTGTACGTAAATAACTCCACCGCCTTTTCTACCACATCTGACCTGTCTAAAAGACTTAAACCCCTGGAGCTCTACCTCATGCATTAGGATACTAAGCTTGATCCAGGTTTTGGAAATGGCAGTTGTCAGGGGAGTGCATATTTACCCATGCCTCGAGTTCATGCATTTTAGGTATGAGGCTGTTAATGTTCGTGTGGACTAGTTTCAGACCTTTGGCATTAGCCCAGACAGCCATACCAGGTGACACAGTTGGAACATTAGGACATGGAGGGCCAGGGTTAGATTCAGTATCCCCAGTGAGTAATAACTTAATGGTCAGCAGGAATTTCGGGAGTGACCCAAGGGGGGGGGGATCTGACGTTTGTTGACTGAGATATTCCATAACCCTATAGCAGTTTCCCCTTTTCTAAGCCCATATATATGGTGATAAGGGTAGGATTAAGGTTGGCTTGGGGGTAGATACATGAGAAACTGGAGTACAGAAGGTCTGTGGGCTGTTCTGTGTCCTGCCTGAGAGTGAGCAGCACTTGGTCTGTACCCAGTACTACAAGTGTGTAAGTACAAGCCAGCACCATATTAAAACTTAAATAAAAAAAAAAAAATGTAAACTCCGAAAAGAAGATAATTTTTTCACCCTACAGGTGCGTCATTTTGTTTTGCCGCCTCAACACCTCCAACATTTATTAAGGTCACAAACAGAGTTAGAAGAATTATTTTATAGTTGGGCCGTATAACGGTCCAAAATGAGACCCCTGTCACAGTTGTATCATCTCCTGAGTACACCGACAGAAACTCAAACAGAGTTCACCATAGGTGGGTTCAAGAGTCTCTTCAACCCATTTCTGAACACATTTGGGCTAATCTCTTCTGATGGGGATGGAAAACAACTCCCTCTCCATCTTGGAGAGTTTTATTGGAAGGTCCTGATAAGATATTTTAGAACACCAATGATTAAAAAACATTTCAACCCACACATACAGATTAATGTTGCGTGCATGTGGGCAAGTGGGAACTCACTACCATGTCTGTTGGTATTGCCAGTTGCGATGCCCTTTTGGCTTCAAATGCAAGCACAGTTGCAGCTAGTTTTGGAACCCCAATTCCACTCATTTACAAACCTAATATTAGGCAATTTAGATGGGAATATAAACATTAAATCCAAGTAGGAGAGAAAACTCTTATCATGTTTTAAGATTGGCAGCACTTAAGTGAATCACTCAGAGGTGGCTTTCTAGGAAACTTCCTTCCATACAGCAATGGAAGAGCAATGTAGCAGGCGTGGAACAGATGGGAAAGAATTGCAGCCACTCTCAGAGTGAGTCTGGATAAGTTCCTAGATGTCTGGCGGCCATGGCACATGCTGGAGGGGGAGACCCCCCCGGAGAAATAATGCAGATGGCAGTACAGAACTAAGTAGCCCATAGTTTAGTTTGGCCTAACTATAACCAGCCCAAACTAATACGACCCATCATGACACAGCCCACAAATGAAATGCACATGATCAAATCAACTGAATAAAACCCTGCACACACAAATCTGAGGTCTTTTGTCTGAGAAGGTTTACTCTTTATTTCTTTATTATGAATACTTGTCCCAGAACGATATGATACAAAAAGTTTCTTGTTGAATTATGATTTTCTTTTGTTTGACTTATGATATAGTTAATAATATTCCTATTAAGAGGGAAAGTGTCATTTTAGAGCTTATGATAAACTGTCACGAGTTCAGATTCATTCCTTGGAGTCTCTTTTGGAACCTGAAGATATGAGGAACTGGTAACAGCCTCAGACAGACACTCTTAACAAGTTACAAACTGTTTCTCCAACTCCTGTTGAGTGGAAAGAAAAGTCAGTAAAACAGAGTAAATGCATAAGTAAACAAGGTTATGTTTTTACTTTTGTACTAATGCTTCCCAGTGTATAATGTATGATGTTGGAATGAATGCAAGTTACTCTGTATCATTATTATGCATTAATAAAAACTAAGTGAAAAAAGAATCTTAAGGAAGACACACTAGAAGAAGGGGAGTCATTACAGGTAGTTTGTTCTCCAAGAGGGTACACCTTGTTAGTTTATATGCCACAGATAGCGATGAACCATCCTTTTACAGTCTCATTTTCCAAACGATTTTGTATTTTGGAGAAGGCTTAATTCTCATGGATAGAGATTTTAACTGTGTCCTGAACCCTCTGATAGACCACTCCACTCAAGTCCCCTCTACAAACAAAAAAATGAGCCAGGCAGTAAGGACTGGCATGCAGGAGAGAAGGCTCTCTTAGATGTCTGGAAGGAGTTCAGTCCCCCTGCCAGGGACTACACTTTCTATTCTGACCCCAACAATTGTCATTCAAGACTGGATTATTTTTTGTGTGGTGGCTCAGACCTGCATAAAATAAGACTGCACAGTTCACCCCAAGTTGGTCTTGGACCATTCTGCAGTGACGCTGGACCTCTAATTGGAAGACTGGAGTAGGTGTACCTTCTGGTGGATGAACTCCTCACTTCGGTGGGAAGAGTTCCAAAATACAACACAGGAGGTCAGTAAAGATTACCAAAGACATAACAGAGTGGAGGAATCTGTGTCTAAGTGGTTTTGGGACTGCTTGAAAGCTGTAATACGAGGTGATATTATTTCATACCCCTCCTGCCTAAAGAAGCAGTGTAGACAAAAACAAGAAGCATTAACACTAAAGTTAAAACAGTTGGAGGGTATTCACAAAAATAGGGGTGTTCCGTGGGTGGTGGAGCAATTAAACAAAACTAGAATGGAACTGCAGAATATGCTGAATCAAGAGGTTGAAGGGAAATTGAGATATGTAAACAAAATATATTATGAACAAGGTAGTAAAGCCAGTTGGCTGTTGGCATTCAGACTCGAAAGCACAGGCCGACAGGTATGAAATGAATACATACCACACTCGGGGAAGGACTGTTAATAACTACCCTGAAAACTATAGCTAGAGCATTTAAAGACTATGATAAGGACCTTTATTCTGTGGGTTCACAGAGGTCTGAGGGTAATCAGAGTATACAAAATTTCCTAGTGGGATTTCTCTTCCTAAATTATTGGAAGAAGACAAGCTAAAACTAGAGGCCACCATAACAACTATAGAAGTGACTCTGACAATAAAAAAATATGAAAACAGGTAGATGTCTGGGCCCGGATGGGTTCAATGCTGGGTTTTACCAAACGTTTAGCACTCAGTTAACCCCAGTATTAACAAAGATCTTTAACTCCTGTAAAGAAGAGGAGATTTCCACACTCTTGGAGGGATGCTGTCATCACAGTGATTCCGAAAGAAGATAACTCCCCCAGAATCATGCACATCATACAGGCTGATTTCCTCTAATGTAGATTCTAAAATATTTACAAAATACTTGCATCCAGAGTCAGTACTATTCTGCCAGACCTGGTGCACTCGACCAGATAGGCATTGAACTGATAATATCAGGAAATGCCTCAATATCTTGCATTATGGAAGGAAGACGAAGGACCATCAGGTGGCTATAGCGGTGGATGCTGAGAAAGCATTTGACCGCTTAAACTGGGACTTCCTTCAGGTTTTTTGGTAGGTTTGGTTTTGAAACCAATTTATAACTTGGATAAAAGCACTATTCTACAAACCTTAAAACCAGGATTAAAGTAAATGGCACTATATCCAAATATTTAGATATACAATGAAGGATGAGGCAGGGCTGTCCTCAATTCTGTTTGTTTGAGCACGGAGCCCCTGGTGGAGCTCATCAGAACCCATCTGGACATAGAGGGCATTAAATTGGGAGGAGAGGAAACGGATCTTGCTTTTATGTATGGATGATACTATGTTATACTTAAGAAACCCACTTTGAACCTTCCCATCCTGCATCAGATTTTGTTGGCATATGGTCAGGTTTCAGGGTTTAAAATGAACAATGACAAAACCAATATTATATTAATAAGTGGCTTCCGCCACCGGACCTGGGGCACCTCATACCTTTTAAATGGATGACTTCTAATATTCGGTACCTGGGCATATATATTCCTTGATTTGAAACCACTCTGTCAAATAAATTATGTGAAACTGATGAAAGAGGTCTTCACCGACTTAAAATTATGGTCCCTTCTCCCTTTATCATTAGTGGGCTGGTGGAATCCATAAGGACCAGGCAAGATAGCAGAGCACTCACCAGTCACTATTCATCCTTAAAAAAAAAAAAAATGGAGTCCAAGATTCAAAAGAAACTCTCCACTTTTTTTTTTTCAGATTTTATAGGCTTTAACAGCATTAGTGTGGAACAAGCCACACCAAACCCCAGTGCTTTGACACAGTCTTCCTCAGGGGGTCAGTTTCAGTGTGACACACAAATCATTTAAATATTTTTTCCTGTGTAGAAGTGCTGCCATCTAGTGTTTTATACGTACGTGTGTGTGTGTGTGTGTGTGTGTATATATAGCTAGCAACATTTTAACATTTCAGTGGCTACTGGTGGGATTTGAACAAAGAAGTTACATCACTTTTTTTGATTTTTGGTGTTAATACAAAAAGAAACAGAAATTAATGATCAAATAATAAAATAATGTTAGACAAAAAGAAAATAGAATATAAATTTCACTTAATTCCTACATATTTGCTATAGTTTTATGTTATATGATTTCTAAATTTATTTTTCCTTTACTTATCATGCTTAGAAATAATGGTCTTTGACATTATCATTTGTGCAGTTTTAGCATTCTTTCCATTTTAACATGCCTATTACATTTCTTTTTAGTATCAATTCAGTTAATAGTATTCTCATAGTTTTAATGTTAAATGGCATATCATTTCATTTAGAAGAGAGACTGCTTTTAGAGGTGAGGAGGCAGATATTTTTTGGCTCCCTGGAGATGTGGTCACCTTGTATTTTTCTTCAAGGCATTTTATATACAGATCCATAAGGATGAATATTCTTCCCCATTTTCTATTTTTGTTTAACACACTGCCCTTACATATCCCAAGCTCAGACTGGAAACAAATAAATAAAGCATTCCATCATTTCGTATAGGGTGGGAGATGAGCTAGAACAGCTTGGGGCTCCCTGGCCACAGGGTGGCATTGTGGAGGACTGGGGCTGCCTAATTTAAAGTCTGTCCCAGATGGCCCAGTTGCTGCCTTGGGTGTCGCATAAAATAGACCCGAATAACACCTGGGTTAAGCAGGAATCTGGCAGTAGCCAGAGGTGAATGCGATGAGGGGTTTGTAGCTCCCAGAGCATCTGGGAAGGACTGATATAGCAAATCTATGGCTAAAACAAATGTATAAGATTTGGAGGAAGTTTAAAAAAATATATATATATATTGGTTTGGGTTCTTCCCTTTCTAATAGAACAGAAATTACATTGTGTGCCAGCTTCCTCTCACCCAGAATGGACCACTCTTTTGATATGTGGAAGAGAGGGGGCCTATGGTACTTTACAGTTCATTAACTGGGGGCAAATCAAAACATATCAGGAACTACAGCACAATTTCCATTTGCCTGCTTCACACTTTTCTTTAGATACCTCCAGGTTTCCTCCTTTCTGAGAACCGGTACAACCCTAGTAGAGGTACAGAGGGACCCTCACCCTTTAGAACTAGTCATTCTGGAGGCAATAGCTGGTCTGGGGATAGCGCACCTTATCTCCAGATTAGTCTTCACCTACTTCACCACCAGGGAAGGCACTTCTTTGACCTGTCAAATGGCTTGGGAAAGGGAAGCGGAAATAGTTAGACACACAGACCTGCCAAAAAAACTATGGGAGGGAGCTTTTCGTACCTCTGCCTCAAACACCTGGAAGGAATTCAGGTGGAAAATTCTTATGCATTTTTTTAACACTCCAACTAAAACCAAGCATTATCATCCTGTCAACTCAGATAAATGCTGGAGAAATTGTGGAGCAGTGGGAACCACTATCCTATTTTCTGGGATTGCCCAGTGTTATAGTCGTTTTGGGGGCAGTGATGAGACGTTTTTAACAAATGACAGAGATTCAAGAGCCTCTTGGTTTTAAACATATGATCCTAGGTTCCCTTCCTAAGAGGAAACAGACAAATGGTCAGAAATCATCTATAGGCATTTTACTAGCGGCAGACTGTAAAGCTATAACCAGGCACTGGCTGAACACTGTTCCGCCAAACTTGTTAGAATGGGGTTACATTGTGAAGGGTATTTCCAGGGTGGAAAGGATTACAGCTGAATTACGCCTCCATGGGGACAAATTTAACGGACTGTGGCTCCCATTCATGCACTTGTTTAAGGACCTAGAGGGCACCTCTGTTCTGTCCCAACAGGCATTTGCTCATTGATGTAAATTTGAAAAGTGCGTTATGCACACAATTTGTGGTGTAAATTCTCCCCTTCCCACAGTAGACAGATAAAATAATAGATTGAGTAAAATAATTAAATGTATTGAGCTTTAGGTTTTATTGTTTGATATCAAGTTGTTTTATTACCAGTTTTTAAAGTGTTTATAGTTTTTTGCACAAAGGGTTTGACACAGAATTTCTGAGACATTTTGCAAAGTCTTGTTTTAGTGAATTATACAAAAGAGGAAAACCAGTTATGTTGTGGTGCTCCGACAGCTTCTCTTCAGTCTAGCTGGCATACATAGATACATAGATATATAGACAGTGTTGGCAGATAAGGGTCTATGGCCCACCCAGTCTGCCCATTTGAGCTTGTAAGTTCAGTTTGTTTTCCAAGAAGTCTGTTGCCCCTTACCCCTGACCTCCAGAATTCCTTTATGTCTATCCCATGCATTCTTAAATCCCGTGATTGTTTCAGCCCCCACCACTTCCTCTGGCAGGGTGTTCCAATTGTCCACCACCCATTCTGTGAGGAAGAATTTCTTCACAGAATGGGTGGTGGACGTTTCCTCTGAATCGTCCTTCCTCCAACTTCATTCCATGCCCTCTAGTCCTGGAACATCTTTTTAGCTTAAAAACCGTGTATTCCTGCACCCTGTTCCTCCCTGTAAGATACTTGTATGTCTCTATCATATCCCCTCTCTCCCTCCTCTCCTCCAGGGAGTACATGTTCAGTTCCTTCAACCTGTCCTCATAGGACTTGTGATGCAATCCATGCACCGTCTTTGTTGCCCTCCTCTGAACCTTCTCTATCCTGTCCGTGTTCTTACATAGGTAAGGTCTCCAGAACTGTACAGTGTGCTCCAGGTGGGGTCTCACTAGTGTCTTGTATAGTGGAATTATGACCTCCCTTTTCCTGCTGGTGATGCCCCTGCCTATGTATCCCAGCATCCTATTTGCTTTACCTGCTGCCTTGTCACACTGTTTCCCTGCCTTGAGGTCATCAGAGATGATAACCCCAAGATCCCTTTCCTGCTTGGTACATGCTATATCCTCACCCCCCAACTGATATATTGTGCCAGGGTTTTTTTGTGCCCCATATGCATTATCTTGCACTTCCTTGCATTGAATTTCAACTGCCAAACCCCTGACCATTCTTCAAGTTTCTGCAGGTCCCTTCTCATTCTGTCTACACCCTCTGGTGTGTCTACTCTGTTACAGAGCTTTGTGTCATCAGTGAACAGTGAAATTCTGCCTTCTAGGTCCTGCGCAATGTCACTGATGAAGATATTGAATAGGACCGGTCCCAGCACTGATCCCTGTGTTACTCCACTGGTCACTCTTCCCTCTGTGGAGTGACAGCCATTTACCACCACCCTCTGTGTCCTGCCACCCAGCCAGTTACCTACCCACCACACTACTGTCCTGTTTACACCCATATTCCCCAGTTTGTGCAATAGTCTTCTATGTGGCACAGTGTCAAAGGCCTTGCTGAAGTCCAGATAGGCCATGTCCACTGCCCTCCCCTGATCTACCTCCCTAGTCACCCAATCAAAAAAATTCAATGAGGTTGGTCTGACGTGACCTCCCCCTGGTGAAACCATGCTGCCTTGGGTCCTGTAGTCCATTGACAACCAGATGTTCCACCAATCTCTCCTTCAGTAGTGCTTCCATAATCTTCCCCACTACCGAGGTGAGGCTGACTGGTCTGTAGTTCCCTGCTTCCTCTTTGTTCCCACTTTTGTATAAGGGGACTGCATCTGCTATCCTCCAGTCTTTGGGTACCTCCCCTGTTTCCAGTGATCGGCTCAACAGGATAGCCAGAGGTTCAGCCACCACCTCTCTTAGTTCTTTAAGGACCCTGGGGTGCACCCTATCTGGCCCCATTGCTTTATCAACTCTTATTACTTCCAGTTCCTTCAGGACCCTTTCTTGTGTAAAGGGACTTGTGTCCATTTCTGCACCGTTCTCACCCTTGTACTCCATTCAGACCCATTACCCTCCTCTTCCTCAGTAAAGACTGAGCAGAAATACCTGTTCAATATGTCAGCTTTACTGTTGTCATCCTCCACACAGCCCCCATCCTCCCCCTTCAGTCTCACTATCCCTCCCTTTGCCTTTCTTTTTTCACTTATGTACCTGTAAAAGGTTTTGTCCCCTCTACCCACTGATTTTGCAATGTGGTGTTCTGTCTGAGCTTTGGCTTCCCTTACTGACCTCCCTGCCTCCCTTTGCTTCTCCTGGTACTTCTCCCTATCCCCTTCTGCCTGTGTGTTTTTGTATTGCCTGAATGCAATCTTTTTGGCTTTCACTTTCTTTGCTACCTCTTTGGAAAACCACAATGGTCTCCTCTTCCTTTTCCTCTTGCTAACCTGCTTAATACATAATTCTGTAGCTCTTGTAATCCCCATTTTATATACTGCCCACTGTTCCTCAACCCCTGATTCCTGCCCCATTCCCCTTAATGCCTCTTTCAAGTATCTCCCCATTTTCCCAAAGTCTGCCCCCCAAAATCTAGGATACGTGTTTTTGTGTGGTTTGGTTCTGCTCTTTCTGTGATTTCAAACCACAGTGACTGGTGGTCACTGTTACCCCATCACACTGTCCCTGTTTGTGAGCACAAGGTCCAGTATTGCCTTCTGCAGTTGGTTCCATGACCAGTTGCTTGAGGAAGGCACCCTGAAGGGAGTCCAGGATAAATCTGCTCCTAGTTGATGCTGCTGCTGGGATGCTCCAGTCCACGTCTGGAATACTGAAGTCTCCAACCAGTACTACCTCACCTTGTCTGCCATCCTTTGGATGGCTAGCATCAGCTCCTTATCTGTTTCTTCCTCCTGGGCTGGTGGTCTATAGACCACACCTGTGCGGATGGCTCGCCCCATTTTCCTTTCCAGCTTAACCCACAGTATCTCTCCCCCATTTTGTTCCTCCTGGATCTCTGTGGCCCTTATGTCATTTTTCACATACAGTGCCACTCCTCCTCCCTTCCTGCCTGCCCTGTCTCTTCTGAATATGTTGTAGCCAGGTATGGCTATCTCCCAGTCGTGGTTATCATTACACCAGGTTTCAGTGATAACCACAATATCCAGGTCTGACTGCACCATGACAGCCTCCAGATCTTCCATGTTGTTGCTAAGGTTCCTGGCATTTGCACACATGGCTTTCCATGATTTGACCTCCTAGACTGTTTTGCTGTTCTACTCAGCCCCTTCCTTGGTTGTCCTTTATTCCTGGTTCTCCTTGCTGTCTGCCCTTCTGCTGAATTTTGCCCTTTCTGCCTATCCACTTCTTGGGGCTAATCTCCATCTTTTGCACACTGCTTTGTAGAGACAGCAACTCCTCTGGTTCGCTGGTTCCACTGCTAGTTGTGGGGGGTGAGTAGTAGGTACCCTCCTTGCTGACCTGCCACTCCCCTTTTCTAGTTTAAATGCTTGTCAATGTAGCATTTAAACTTATCATTGAGTGCTTGGATTCCCCTCCAGGATGGATGCAGGCCGTCAGGCTTGAACAAACCTCCATCCTTCCAGGTGGGTCCCCAGTCACCAATGAATCCAAACCCTTCCTCACAGCACCAGTTCTTCAACCATGAGTTAAAGTTCCTGGTGCATGCACCATGCTCTCCTTGCCCCTCACAGGTAGTACTTCTGAGAAGTGACAGAAGTAGCTACTTGCTTGAGACCCCTCCCAATTTCCTAAACTCTTCCTGAACTTCCTTTGGCTCCCCATTTGCCAGGTCATTAGTACCTAGGTGGATAATGACATCCAGCTCACCCTCCTGTCTTGCCTTCCCAGTGATCCCAGGATCTTCCTTCCATCCCTCCATGCTGTGGCACCTAGTAGCACCCTCACCTCCTGTCCTCCCCTCCTGTGTTCCTAGCTGGATCCCTCTTATGATGGAGTCCCCACCAGGATTCGCTCCTTCCCGCTGAGGTCATCTCCTTGGCTAACCTCCACATCCTTTCCTTCCACTTCTTCTATTTGGTTGTCCCCGTCTGCCAGTGTGGCATATGAGTTCTTGAGTGGAATAGGATCTGAGATGTGCCTCTGCCTGACCGCTCTAACCCTCCCTGAGCCCACTGTCATCCAAGTGCTCCTCGTTCTCGGCATCCTTTGAAGCAGTTGCA
Source organism: Neoceratodus forsteri (assembly GCA_016271365.2). Lineage (NCBI taxonomy): Eukaryota > Metazoa > Chordata > Ceratodontiformes > Ceratodontidae > Neoceratodus > Neoceratodus forsteri. The sequence goes on along the minus strand of JADMNL010000024.1, from coordinate 322,570,923 downwards.
TTGGACTGGGTGGTCTCTGGACAGGGGTGATGGTACTCCTGACCCAGTTTACTTCCGCTCTGAGTCTGGCTACCTCATCCTGCAGTCCAGAGAGATGCAGATAGGGCAGCACTTCAATGTCCAGAAGGTCTGCCTGAATATGGCTGCCCCACAGCCACTGCATTGCACCACTCCCACAAATTATACTGCTATTCCACTACTTGTCTGCTACTGAAGCTCTCCTAGTTCCCTTTTTATTAATTTACTGTCCTAAAAATCCTGCCACTGTTCCTCAAATACTTTTCTTTTGAAAAAAAGAAAATAAACCAAGAAATAAATAAATGAATCAGAACACTTGTGCTGAGGGTGGGCTTCTTCACCCTTATGCCCCTCCTACTCCACACCCCTTACTATACCCTGTGTTTAGCTCATGTCAATCAGATTTAACAGGGCATATAATCAGAGTCGAAGGGAAAATTTGCAGCAACCAAAGACAGCAAAGAAATACACCACCACTACATTTTAAATCCTCAACAGCCCAAAAACAATTTAAGTAAAGACAACAAAGAAAGTACAGTGTTACCAAAAGCCCACAATCCAAGTCTAAAAGAAAACAGCAATTACCAGTTACCGTAAAGCATTGAATTGAATATGCTTCCTTCCCCTTCTGGCTTCCATAACATTCAAAAATACATACATTTCTATCTCAGCTCTTTACCCTTACCATCAAAAGGTAACTACAGTCACAATAATCTACCTTCTACTAATACAGATTCTATCACAGAACCAGAGCACAATGCAAAAACACCTGCTACTTAGCAACAACAAACAGGTGACAGCATAAGTTGATGTAGCTTTTTTTTTTTTTTAAATAGAAAAAAAAATGGAAGAGTAATGGGAAGAAGTGGACAGAAAGTGCTTAAAAGGGAAAGAAAAACAACATTTATTTTTTCTTTTTACATTTTATGGATGAACTTTTTGACAAACACAAAAAGTGTTGTGTTATGTATGTTGTTTGTATAGAGTTACATAGCATGAGTTTGTCTTTTAACTTCAAGTTTATTCATCTTTAGTCACAGATACAAACAAACATCTATGGCCCTAATGTAAATATAGCTCCATTTCTCAAGGAAATATTTCATAAAATCGCAACCTTACCACAGGGACAAGTAATCCTGGGGGGGGGGGGGACTTTAATTCAGTGCCTCAACCCGGTCTTGGTAGATCCTCTGGTTCGCATGTGAATAATAAGGGGGCAACGAGAGTGTTAACAGCCTTATCAGGAGAAATGGGACTTCAGGACGTTTGGAGAGTACAGCACTCAAGGCAAAAATACTTTACTTTTTGTTCCACACCTCATAATTCATATTCTAGAATTGATTTATTTTTCACTCAAAAAATATATTTATACAGAATTGAGAGGTCCAGTATTTGTCCCATAACCCTGTCAGAACATGCTCGATATCTTTAAAACACAGGCTTCATTATCGGGACAGGAGAACAGTTTGGAGATTAAATGTCTCGTTGCTGAATGATAAAAGTTTTGTAAGTAAGCTTATGGACACCATAAAGGAAGTACATTCTATTAATTTGCAACAGGGCTGTTCCTTGTTATCAGCATGGGAGGCTGTGAAAGTAGTAGCTGGGGGAGAAATTATTAGCTGTGCCTCGGCCAAGAAGAATCTGACAACACTTACCTGTAACAAATTATTAGATACATTAACAGAATTAGAACAGCAGCATAAAAAAAAAAAAAAAAAACTGGCCCCAAAACTATTTTGCAAGATTTGATCAAAACCAGGAAGAATTACAAGAACTAGATAATCAGCAGGCAGAAAGTATACTTGGTTTTCCATTCAGAAATATCATGTTACAGGTGGGCAAGCAGTGAGACTCCTAGCCTCAAGGCCTAAGAAAAGAGCAAGCAGATAGGAATGTACCCCATATAGAAAATTTAAAAAAAAGTCCTCCAGACTCTTGGACTAGACCAAAGGACATACTGTAGCTGCCCAGTTCCAACATTTTTACTAACATGGTATATAGAAGATATCACCTTATCTGACATAACATCCTACACCGAGTCCTTTCTGGAGAGCCTGAACTTGCCCAAACTAATGCTCCTATTAAGGGTCAATTTAAATGCATTAATTACAGAACAGGAAGTCTAACAAACATTTAAAACACTACCCACTGGTAAAACACCAGGACCAGATGTGTTTTTTTTTTTTCCTAAATTTTATAAAACATTTATAAACACACATCCCATTACTAACTCATTTTTTAACAATTGTATTAAAGAGAAAACAATCCTGAATACATGGAGAGATGCTTTGATAGCTATCCTACCAAAACCCGGTAAATCAACAAGTCTTAGAAGCGTACAGCCCAATATCCTGTTAAATCAGGATATCAAAATTCTCACCAAAAGTGTCTGTGAGACTACAGCAGTGTATTCAGTATTTGGTTCACCCAGATCAAATCGGCTTCATACCCAATAAACATTTGTTGGATAATATTAGAAAACTTCTCAGTGTCCTTAGGTATAAGTCACCAACTCAGTCAGCGAACTGGCTATATTTCTAGATGCTGAAAAGGCATTTGATCGCCTAAACTGGGAATACTTAAAAGTGGTGATGACACACATGGGTTTGGGGGACCGCTTCCTGCAGTGGGTGACACTTTGCTATGACAGCCCTACAGCCAGGACCAGAGTTAATGGGACAGTTTCGGAACCTCTAAAATCACGAGGGGTACCAGGCAACGGTGCCCCCTATCACTGTTGCTATTTGCACTTAGCTTAGAACCACTGGCAGCAGCTATTAGATGAAGGTTGGATATTCAAGGAATTAAAGTTGGGCAGCACCAATGTAAACTATCTATGTATGCAGATAATACCCTTGTATGCCTGGACAACCCTACAGAATCACTCCCTCTTATTCAGTTGTTATAAGACTATGGATCTATTTCGTTGTTCAAAATTAATATGGATAAGTCTGAGGTCCTGCTGGTGGGTGGCTTTGTTCACCCGTCATTCAAATCCCAGAATCCCATTTAACTGGGTTAAAGACAAGGTACGTTACTTGGGGGTCTGGATCCCAACCCAGCTATCCAGGTTGTATCACTGCAACTATGGCAAATTACTACAACAGATCTACAAAGATTTGAGTAGATGGCAGTTGTTGCCGCTCTCATTCTCACACCGGTTGAGAACCATAAAAATTGACATCTTACCCAGGTTGATACTTTTGTTTTCCTCGCTCCCCATACAAGTTCCTTGACTCAAGTGGAAACAACTTAATAAGAAAGGCTTGCAATTTGTATGGGCAGGGAGGAAACCACAAATGAAAAGAGTAATCTTAGTGGACTCAAAGGAAAAAGGTGGATGGGGAATCCCAGACTTAGTGGACTCAAAGGAAAAAGTGGATGGGGACTCCCAGACTTTCAAACGTATTAATTTGGCGGCACAATTGGTCCCCTTGATTCACATACTTAATCCCCTGAGCTCAGGAACATAGGGTGCACTAGAAGAGAGGGTACATTCTACAGTTCTCCTGCGATACCTTCCATGGACCATTCTGGCTAAGGATCTATCGAAAATCGCAAATTGTTCGATCAGACTCACAATTGCTATGTGGCTGAAAGTTAGGACTACATGGGAACTACCAACATATCTATGGCATTTCATACCTCTCTGCTTTCTCCTAATTTCCCAGTCCAGAGTAAGGATAGTTGTTTTGAAAGATGGGCAGAATTAGGTCTGAGGTACTTGCATCACTTTACAGAAGGGGAGGTGATTAAGGATTTTCTATTGATGCAGAAAGACTTTGGCCTACCCAAATAGGATTTTTACAGATATCTACAATGTCAGCACTACATAAATGGTATAGTGGGGACACAGAATTAACAGTACCTGTACCCAGGGAGAGCTCGCTGATACATACTAAAGCTCAGTTTTCAAATACTAGACACTTGATTTCCCACATTTATAAAATCATGCAGGAGGGCATAGGCCTTCTGGGTCTTCAAAAATTACAGGACCGATCAGAATGGGAACATAGGATGCATATCCCAGACCAGAAGTGGGAAAATATATTGCGAATCACCCACAAAACCACAGCGTCTGGGGTGTGGAGAGAATTTTGATGGAAAGTCACTGGCAGATGCTTTATTACTCCCTCTATTTCACAGTATTACTCTACATATTCCTCAGACACATGTTGGAGAGGGTGCAGAATGCAGGGCACACATTGCCATATTTTTTGGAGTTGTTCCAGAATGCAGGACTATTGGAAAGAGGTGGAGGGATATAATTAAATCTATTTTAGGCCTGAAAGGCACCTTAAATATTGAGCACCTGGTACTAGGTTGTCCTCCAGAGGAAATTCATACTGCCTCAGAGAAATATTTATTTTTGGTGTTAACGGTCTCAGCCCTAAAAGTTATAACACAGAATTGGCTCACCCCTAAGTTTCTATCACAATATCAATGGTTCTCTGGCCTTCAGACGATTAAAAATATGGAGGTGACCACTGCAAGACTGAGAATACAAGTGGAAAAATATAACTCTAGATGGCTCCCATACTTCCAACTACATTGAAAACTAAAGGGAATTACCTTTACTGGGACAATCTCTAACTTGATAGTAGAGAGAGCATGAAAGCACTCCTTACTGGCATTCAAATAAGCTCTATGAAGTAAATCTCCATGGACAACGGAACAGGAATATAGATACAGTAAATAATAAACCTCATCCCTCGTCTCATCTAACTGAGGGTGTAAGCCTCCTGTCAGGAGTTTAACAGTTTTATTCAAGTAAAAAAATAACAGGTAATAGATTCATGAGTTGGTTTATTTTGTTTATCAGTTACAGTTTTACTGTTGAGAGTTTAGGAAGTGCAGTATATTTAAGTTAATTGATATCAGATTCCTTAAAACAGAGAGCATTTTTCTTCTTTCCTCTGATTGTAGACAAAGAAAGCATTTAAGTAAAGTCTAATATACTGAGGTCACAGATTAGATAAGAGAAATGAACTTGAGGCAATACTTTTTTTTTTCCTTCGTTTCCCACTTTATTCATGGTGGAGGATGTACACTGCTTCAGACGGGAGAAATGGACATTCAGCAGCAAGCTCTGGAAAGAAAATGACAGATCATTTAGTTTGAACATGGGCGTGAATCTAAATTTTTTTATTCTCACATGTTTAATGTATTTATGATTGTTTCATTTTAAAGGATTCAATTCTGTCCAGAAATGTGACCTGTAGGAGGTGCTTTTTAAGTACTCTTTGTGAATGAAGTATGAACTGCTCTTTAATAAAAGTTTCAAGTTTAAAAAAAAAAAAAAAAGAAAAAAGAAAGGGGCTGACTCACAGATGTGCCTTTTGCTGGTTTGGTGAAAAAATATTAATTCATTCCAAAGTTATTCCAATTTAAAATTTTCATAAATTGGTTCTGAGCATGCTCAGTAAGCACCTCAAATTAGTTGTATGAAACAAAAAGGAATGTGTCATAATGACATCATCCTTTTCGCTTGAGGAAAATCCTTTTCATTTGTCTGCCATCTTGTTTTAGTTTTGCCTCATAAAGTAAAATTTGAACCCTGCAAAACTGATATTCTGGGGAGGAACCAACACATGTAGCTTGCTTATCGGGGCCTCCTTAGCTGGATTCTGCACTTTACTGCCTGAGAAATGCCCTTAAAATGTTGTTTTTTTTTTTTTTAAACATTGAAATTCTTTTTCATATCACATGATAAAAAAAAAAGTCTAGTTTCAGATCATGAGTCATGTATGGAAAATCAAAGTATTTCAATGGGGTTTTCAACTTTGATGCATAACTTTGCTATTTTTGCATATTTTGACACTACATTTTCAACATACCCTTTTGAGACCCTCCTCATAAACAATGTTGGTGTCATTTTGCAAATCCTGATTTTCTGGTCTGTGTGAAATCATGTTTTGGTGTGATTTCAGAATTTTCACCACCCTTGTTCATCAACTGGTATTATTGAAGGCTATATTGAGATTTTGGGGTCAAAATCTATACACATGCCAAAGTTGTGTGCATACATTGAAATTTTCCTGTGCTCCCTCGTAACTTTAGTGATTTTAAATATTTTGACTCAACATTTTCCATATAATCATCTTTTTATACCACCTCATGAATGTGACAGCCGTCATTTTTCAAATCCTGGCCAAACTGTTTTTTTTTTTTTTTTTGAGTTCATGAGCTGAGGTAGTAAGAAGGCTATGCTTATAATTTCATCCCTGTTTTACTACAAATGCAAGTGCAGTGGCCTCTGGGCCCTGCGCTTACACAGCAATATGTAGGGCTCTGTGCTCCCACAGATGATAGAGGATACAGTGCCATTATACTGTCTCAAAAAGTAGGACATTCTTTATTTTCAAAGACTTTGTTATTGCACTAGTTAGGGTTGAAGTGACAACAGTAGGGAAATGTGGTGTTAGGGTTTGCAACCCTATCTCCACACCCCCACCCTACAGGCAACAACATGCGTGGGGTGTGCCTTGGAGTTGTCATTCCTAACACTCCCCGCATTCTCGTATGCTGTATCCATCTAACTTATTTACTCATGGAATGGGGTGAGCGTTAGGGGTGACAACCCCAAGGCACACCCCACACATGTTGCTGCCTGCAGGGTGATGGGGGTGTGGTGTTAGGGTTGGAAACCCTAATGTCACATTTTCCTACTGTTGTCACTTCAACCCTAACTAGTGCATTAACAAAGTTTTTGCAAACAACTCACATATATTATACACCACACCAGTGCTGAATAAATAGGATAAATGTTTATAGCATATGGTCGAACGTTGTTTTGTATGGAAAACCAAACACTGTAAAAGTTGTTCTGCAGAAGTAGTGATGTCCTCACTAATGCAAAATGACTTTTCTTTTCCATGCTAGTGAGGACATCATAATAAAACTTCCCCATCAACGCTGTTCATAGGATGGGGCGGTTGAAGCAGTATGTGTGCGAGCTGGCCGGCGATCGTATGCCAGTGAAATGGGTGCCATGGACGACAAATGCTGGCTCCATCAAAATAAAAAATGTAAGCTTATCTTTTTGTTGGGACCATACACTATAAAGAACAGTGTATGGCGTCCCATGTACTACTCAGCTATTCTTCCCCCTCATGTTTTCTAAACTGGCAGAGGGACCTCTCGAGTTTTGCTCTTGAGGTCATCTGCCATCATAGAAAACACTCTGGTGGAGAATAGCTTTGAAGCGTATGGGGCACCATACACTATCCTGTATATTTCTACTTAGAACACCATTCATTTAACTTAGAACGTAGTGTAATTAACTTGGAACATGTTATTTCCAATTAGAATCTGGAAATGAAACACTGAGAACAATGGGCCGGATAGGAAACTTACAATGGAAAGAAAGGCAGTTTTTAGCTAAAACAAGGTGAAACACCAGTAAGGACCTTACAAATGGTGTGGTATACTGTATATCAGATATAATCAGGGGTTGAAAAATTTGGGGATCCCTAAGTCCAGGACTTAGTGACATTTTTAGGATGAGTTCACAGCATGAGTCAGTATGTTGCACCTTTTTTCTGCGACACACTATTCTTACCAAATCTAACTTTTTTTTAATTTTTTTTCTGTAGGATGTCCAGGCAGTGTCTGTCAGAGAGAGGTGGAGGCACATGTAACCTCCCTGTTACCTCGGGTTAAAAGAATCCCAGTTAGACCTATTGGCAGGCGGGAACAGGCAGTTAGTGAGACACCAGTTAGATGGGATTCACTCTGTCTTGCTCTGTGCTCAGTCTCTGCTGAGCTGGAGAAATGACATCATATAGAATTCTCGCAGCAGCATGAGCCACATTGGAATGCTGCAGCTGGGAGTTAGGATTGAATGTTGGGAGGTTTTGAGTTCAGTCTTTAGTGAGTCTTGCAGTGGAATCACTAGAAAAAGGAGGTGTTCTGCTGTAGGCAGGCCCTCAGCTCTGATATAGAGCTAGTTGCAGAGTGGTGTGTGTTCTCACGATAAGAACACAAAGTACTTCAGCTGAAGTGGTAGAGACTGCTCCCCAGTTGGTTCAGTGCCTCCTCCCTGCAGAGGGGAGCCAACTGCCAGATTCCAGGGGCAATCCCCTGGCTCGGCTAGAGAGAGAGAGAGAGAAAGCTGCCTGATGTTATGCTGAGGCACCACGAAGATTTGTGATGGTTTTCCTGTGAGAGAAGCCTGTGGGGCACCTGCAGTCGGGGGCGAGTCTGCTCTTGAAAAGGGCATATGTTTCACCAGAGACTTTGCGTATTAAGTATCTGTTACTGTGGGTCAGGAAAGGACAGCCAAGTACAGTGCTTAAAGAGTGTGGGATTTGGACATCTTTAATCAGTGGGGGTCTACAAGGATGGACATAGCCACTTAACAAGTATGCCTCAAGTCTGCGACTGGAGTCTCAGAGACTGTAGATTGAATGTGAAATACATTTACTGTGATAATCTACAACAATAAAGTTTTTCACAGAAGAGGTGTTAGAGTCCAAATGAATGGCTGGGTATGAATTATGGGAGCAAGAGGTGGAAGACCTCCCATCAGGAGTAACCAGATTCACCTCTGTGGGTTTGCTTTGGGACCTTGTTACTTTCTCTTGGGTACTTGGCCAGTGCCCGAGGAAAGTACCCAGACGTGGGATTAGATGGAAGAATTTCCCTTATGGAGCCTGTATGTGCTCATGGGTGGTTTAGGGAGCCACCAAGAAATGTTCCATGCCATATGGAAAGTGGTATAGTTGCTGGCCGGATGTGCCATGCAGGGAATTAGTCCAAGGCTAGTCGGATGTGCCAGGCCAAGGAAATCCAGAGAAGAGTACAAGTTCGGGCTGAGTGCCCAGTGCGTTTCTAAACCTGAGGGTTACAGAGTATAGAAGATGTGTTCTGATCTCCAGAATCTGCATTACCAGGAGTGTAGTCTCTGGGGTCCATCTATGCTTTGTTATTCTCTTTGGTTGTGAATAAAAGTCACACTCTAGAATCCCACTCCTGGTATGGACATTACAGTTATTGTTTCCTGTGTCCAGAGTTACTTGAGTGCCCCTGAATAGAAGTCAAACCTAGCCAAAATACCGAGCAACAGTTTTCTCCCTGAACCCAGGTCCCAGGTAGGGGGTTACATATGGAGGCACTGCACAGCGCTGATAACACAAAAAATACCATCAACCCGACCCCTGGGTTACACAAAGAAAAATTACAAGCTGACTGTCAGACACACTGGCACAGGCTTGCTTCAGCCCCGAAATATTTATTTAGTTGTAAGACTTCTGATTTCTATTGCAAACATTATTTGACTTTATGACAGAGGCACAGGCTTGCTTCATCCCCGAACATTATTATTTGATGGACTGTAGTACTTCTGACTCCTGTCTCAAACAAAATATATATGTGACTGTCAGACACACTGGCACAGGCTTGCTTCAGCCCAGAAGTATTTATTTAGTTGTTAAATGTCTGACTTCTGTCTTAAACAAAATTATTTGACTGTACGACAGTGGCATAGGCATGCTTTCAGAGCCCTGAAAAATATTTGTAGTAGATTTCGGACTTCTATCTCAATCAAAATTATGTGACTTTCAGCCTAGAAAAATATAGATTGACTGTCTCAATCAAAATGTGACTATCCGACAGTGCAGGGTTGCTTTCAGAGAAATATTTATTTAGGAATATTAAGACTACTTGACCCCTTGTTGCTGCTCACTGAATTCAAACACACTCATATAATTAATAAAAATTACAGGTTTAATTGCTTCAAGCACAGAAAAGTATAAAGGGCACTTGACTCTTGTGACTTCTTGTAAAATCAAATAAAACTGCCCTTGGTGGTCTGTCAAATATATATTCCCAGCCAAAAAGAAAATGTCCCCTTAGCTCTGCTGCTGATTCAAAAGCAGAAAAACAGCAGTGATATTATTTTGTGAAACAAAGTCACTCTGACTTTAATGGTTTCAGCCAAGCCCAGAAATAAATCCCCCCTTTTTGCAGTTACTTGGGTACTTGAATGTAATAAATTAGACTGCACAAGTCAAAAAAAAAAAAAAAAAAATTTTAACTGCTCTAGACTCTTTCCTGACTCGGTAATCTTGAAAGAAAGGGACACAGGTCAAAATAGTCTCCCCCCCCGCAGGGTCTCAGAATCAGAACACATGTTTACTTGAATGTCTCCAAGCAAGTTACCCCCCATGCTCAGATCGATGTGCCAGGTACTGGGATTAGTTTAAGCCCACATGACAAGCTGCAGTCCCAGTTCAGTAGTTCTGTTCACTCCCTCCTGTTTACCCAGACAACCTAGATCTCCCAAAAGAAATAACCCCCAAAGATCACAAATTATTTTTTTGCACCAAGTCTAACAAAAGGAGTATCCAAGGATAAGTAGTTTAGTACTTAAATGAGAGCGCGAACATCCGTATTCTCTTACAGGTCAGCTCTGAAGTGATGGCACGCTAACAGTTGCTTTAACACATGCACAGAACAGCTACCACGTGATCACTGCTTGATACTCATGTGATCTCCCTGGTGGCTGTTCTCACAATGCGCGTCACTTCCGTGACGCTATCCTGTGTGCTGGGCATGCCAGACACATTGGAGCCACCCGATCCCCATCGGAAGTTCCCGAAGTGTGGCCCAGCTTTCAAGTACCCAGTACAACGCTCCCTCCCCTGGCATGTTTCTGAGTACTCTACAATGTAATGAGAGGTAAGCGCGCTCCGAGGAGGGTAGAGGGAGTGAAGTCTAAGCCTCAGAGGGAGTCTGCCAGCACGGGAGACACTGCACATGTGCACAACACAGAACTAAACAGTCAAGTCCCTCGGACTGAATAGGGCTGTGCAGCTCAAGTCCGCCTGCATTTTCAATAAGTCACGGACCTCGGACTTGGGGTTTTTCATCCCGATAATGGATTGTAGTAGGTAACACATTTATCTCCACACATGAGTAGTAAGACCTTTATAACTAACTCATTGGCTTGCCACCTGAGTTATATGGATCTAACATTCACTAGTGGAGATAAATGTGTTATTCCACTACAGTCCATTATGTGTTCCATATATGGGATATGCAATGGAAGTAGTAATAAATGATTTATCTGCACAGAGCAGTTTGACCTCAGGTAACCTCACGAGTGGCGAACCACGAGGGAGGTGTCTGAGGTCAAACTGCTTGAGCTGCAGATAAATCATTTATTACACAAATTTTCCATTGCATATTCCATTTATGCAATTCTTTGTTTTTGCTTTGGAGGGGCATTTGTTGAAAAGTGAATAAAAATTGAATTTTCTGCCATTTTTATGGATTATAGAAAATCTAAAAGGAATCTAGAAATGAAACACCACTCATTTTGTAAGTATTTTTATGCGATACAACTTTTGTGTCAAAGTACCATACCATCATTTTTAAATTATTTGCATTTGTTTGATGAAAAAGCACACAAAAATGAAATTGTCCTCTTTTTCGCTAATTATGAAACAACTAAAGTATCTATAAATGAAACACCACTCATTTTGTAGATATTTCTGTGCTGAATTAACTTTGTGCTCACAGTACCATGCTGTCATTTTTCATTTTAAAGTTATTCACATTTGAATATGGTTAATACTGCTACTGAGGCCGAACATTCTAAATGACATAAGCACTGTATAGATAAATGGCTGATGACATAAGCACTGTGTGGATAAACAGCTGGAATTTATGTACACGGTTACTCAGATAAATGGATTTATCACACTGTTTATCTCCACCCCGATTGCATAAATATATATATTACACACACACAAATACACACACACACACACACACACACACACACACACACACACACACACACATACATACATACATATACATATGTGTATATATAACAGATCCTACATTTTTACAACCATTATTTATTTAGGCACATATGTATATATTTCTAAACATATGTGTATATGGTAAGGAAAAATAAAGGTTCTAACTAATTTTGTTGTGTGTGTGTGTGATAACTTATGAGCCGAGAGAGTGATTGGGATAGAGCTAATTAGCCCCCATGAGATGGTAGAATTCCCCAAATAAGACTTGCGTATCATTTATTTTATATTATACATTAGGATGGTCAGATTGTTAACCTTGGATCACATTTACAATCATTTTCAGGTGTTGCCTCTGCCAGTGTTTTGCCCTAGTGTAGCTTCCATAATGTAGTATTTTTTTTGTGTGTGTGTCCCTTTGTTTTTCCCCTGTAGTGTTTTCTGTAGTGTGGTGTCCTATAAAAGAAGGCTTGGTTGTGGTAGTGTGTCCTTTAGTGGACCTTCGGGAAGGTGCTGGTGAGCAGCATGGCATGTACAGTTGGCCAGGAGTAGCCTGTTCTGTTCTGTTGGGAACGCTTGTCCTGAGTGGCATGTAGTTTATGGGTGGCGGTCAGGAGGCTTTGAGGTCTGGAGCATCATGGTTGTTGGCGTTTAGAGCAGGAGCAGCATGGATGTGGTAGCAGCATGGTGGGCTTAGCATCTGAGGTGAGTGCTGGAGTGTCGAAGGACATGGCTGTTTGGTAGGTGTGGTTGTAGGGGGAGGTGTTTGGTTAGTGATGCGGTTTTAAACTAGGTCAGGCTATGTAGGTGGCTGCTATATTCTGTGCTGTTTTAAAGGGGCTATAATTATGTGAAGTAGTGAGGTATTTATGGTAGAGGTGCGTGGATGTTGACAAATTCTATCCTTTCATGACGAGCTGTCTGCACACCCATCTTCCCGGTCCCACATACAGAGCAGTACACAGCAGTCTGGGCTGGGAGGCATTTAAAAATATATAATAAAAATTTAACCCCAAGACCAACACCTACAGACATGCCACTGGGGTTTGAGAACTATAGGAGGACCATGGGCATGGCATGTTGGGGGTTGGGGAGGAATATGAAGCTTTGTGACTGGGTGAGAGAGGGGGTACCAGTAAATGCCAATGAAGCTTTGTTTTTGTTAAGATTGCAAATCTCTGATCCATTTGGATCAGTCTTATTTGGCATAGTCTCTTCTGAGATCCAACCAGGATTAGATCTCTGATCAGAAGGTGCAAAATCTGAGAAACTGCTTAGGTCTTGAGGTATCTGAATATTTTTGATCATATTTGAGCACCACTAATTTATAGTGGTCATTATATGTGTTTATAAGATGGCTGTTGCATGTGTTAAAGTTGTAATAAGGTTCTTCATAGCATGTTCTTTGGTGTTCATGTGTAATAATTACAGTGTACAGTGTAATAATTACAGTGTTTGTAGGTTATTAAGTAGTAAGTTATTTGGGTACATATTTGGTAAAAGTTTGATCATTACAATAAATAACAGACACAATGTCTTAGGTAGCAAATACACAAAGATATGTTAAAAACGGTGAGTTAAAGCTGTCGCAGGGGCATGGCAAGCTGAGGCAGGGGGCCTTGTCGTATGCCATGCAGTGACCCTGGTTCGCAAACGAACTGGGGCTGCTTGGAGGGTAGCCGGGGGAAGGAGGATCAGGGCATCCACAACATCTGTCCTTCGGGGCACACGTGCCGCTGCCTCGACCACCACTGAGTGGAGGCTGGGTGCTGTAGCAGCGTCGCTTGCTTGGTTGGCTGGGAGCAGGTCCCTGAGGCGTGCATCAGTGCCTTCATGCAGTATGTGTGTGTCATAGCTGCATGCTGACCTGTGGAGAAAAGCTGTTGGAGGAGGTGGAGGGAAGAGCTTGGGCGGCAGGATGAGGTGGTATACTCCACAGGCTCCGCCTCCACCCACCAAGACACCACCACTCATGGAAGTTCAAGAGGTAGAAGGTAAATTCTGGGTTGGATGGATGACGGGACTGGGGGTAGCTGCTGGATAGGGGCTATCTCGAGTGTGAGGTAGAGAAAGAAAGGATGGGAAAAACAAACAATGAGTTAAAAAGGTTTGAAATACAGATGCAGCGGGATATACATAATAGAAACGTAGACTGTGATGGCAGATAAGGGTCACTGGGCCCACCCAGTCTACCCATTTTTTTTTTTTTTAACCTACATTTTTTGCTGCAGGCAAGGGATATCCTGAAGAGTGTCCTTGTCCTAGGAATAAAATAATTACCATATTCCTTCATGTTTGGGACAGAGCTAGAAATGTCATTTTGGCTTACAAAGTATTGTAATCAGATTTATTCTTGCATTTTATAATAGCTACAGTAGCACAAAGCGGGCTGTTCTATGTAAAATGACCCAGTCCTGAGGGATAAGAAACAAAGCTTCACATTAGAAGGTGGTACGTTTAAAAAATTATACACAACTTACTCTGTATGTAGAATACCAGTTATAGCCAAATAATTGGTATAACTAGATTCAGCTTCCTTCAGACCGCATAAACATGGATTTATCACTTGATGTATTTTTATTTGTATCGTAGGTCTGTGCTCGAGATTTGTCTTCATCTTGTTTGTGCAACACCCACAACAGATATAAAGAGCTCTAAATTGCTAGTCTGTTCAAATAGTCAAATGTGGTTGTAACTCATGCTCTGTGAATATTTTATGTATTTATTTAGGTTTTGTTGACTGGGAAGGAAGGTCTAGGCAACAGCCTGTTTTCATCCATATCCTGGGGAGAGGGGAGATGCAGATGAAAACTGACGTGATTTATTTGGTTAAGCTGTTGGTGAAATCTTCAGTGAATGGAGGAAATTTCTCCAGGACATCAGAGAATTCCTCTACTTGAAGTACCATGGGATCTTTAGTGTCACCTGAACAACCACCTGAACAGGCAAACAGAACCTTGGTTTAAAGACAGCACATCAGAAATGCATTCCCCAAAACTGCACTACAGTGTCAGTATTAGGATTTATCCCCAGTTCCTGGTGTGGGGCTAGAACACACACTCTCCGGCCTCAGAGTCAAGTGTGCAACCTGCTGATCCCGCTTCCCATTAAATAATAGTGATGGCGACGTCTCCTGCTACTGTATGCTGCAGCTCCCTCTATCCACTTGTATATGTTGGCACACAGTACTTATTTCATCCCTGTATATAGAGTGGAGGGAGGGTGTGATGAACCTAGAGTTCCTTCCAGACTTAAATTACTCTTCTTTACTGTGACTGGATGGTAGGCGATGAACACGATGGACCATTATGTCTTTTTATCATAACACATCCTATGTTCCTGGGCAGATTCAAATGCCAGCATTTATACAAACACATTTATTTGCATCGAAAAGCTGCAACCTCTCCATTGCAGTAGGACCCTGCTTCAACAGCTGGTGTTTCAAAGCACTGGGATATTAAATGACTTGCTCCAAAGCACTGAGAGGTTAAATGACGTGCCTTGAAGCACTGGGAGGTTAAGACTTGCTCAGAAGCATTGGGAGGTTGTGAGTTGCTTAGAATCACTAGGAGGTTAAATGACCTGCTCCGAAGCACTGGGAGGCTAACTGACTTGCTCCGCAGCACTGGGAGGTTTAAATGACCTGCTCCGAAGCACTGGGAGGTTTAAATGACATGCTCCGAAGCACTGGGAGGTTTAAATGATGTGCTCTGAAGCACCGGGAGGTTAAATGACTTGCTCTGAAGCACTGGGAGGTTACATGACTTGCTCATTTTCATACTGTGAGTTAATGACTCCTTTAGGATTTGATTCTGCCATCTTGTTTCACAGTTCTGAGCTCTAACCACTTTGCTACACTGCCTGTAAAGCTGGGCTGTGGGGGCTGATGGGAGTTCCATTAAATTCTGACTGCAGAAAGCAGAAATGAAATTGCATCGTCTGCCAGTCAAGACAGTGCTCTCTCAGCGTAATCTGACTTGAAGATACCAATCAAAACAGAGAGAGGAAATCTAACAAGGCAACTGCCGCTAATGGGATGTTGCACTGTGTGTGTGTGTGTGTGTGTGTGTGTGTGTGTGTGTGTGTGTGTGTGTGTGTGTGTGTGTGTGTGTGCGTCGTGGCGCATGACACAGTATCTTTGACTCTGTGGTGAGGTCAGGCATAGTGAAATGGATTCCACTTAAGCAGTGTTACTGTTGGCTTCTTAAGTGCATTGTCTGCACCATAAATAAAAACAAAAATGTGCAGCACAATCATTCTGGCATGCCCCGGAGAAATGCTACACATCAGGGATGCACGTAGAACTGGAATCTGCAGTAGTTAACGACTCCTGAAAGCACTTCATTTTCATAGGGATGCTTTTTCTTTCCCCGTTTTAAGCATTGGGATTTGCAGGCGAGATTATCTTTGCAGTGTTGTATTGGGGGGCTTAGCCTGACAATGTTCTCTTCCTTACACGGATGCATAAGAATACAAAAGAAACTCAGTTTCCCTGCCTTGGGGCCACCACTAAGCAGTCACATAATGTTGGTTGCTGCAGACCCTCAGCTTCACTGGCCTGACTAGGATCTGAACCCAGGTCCCCCTCATGGCAGATGGACACACCATCCACTAGGCTGTTGGACACGCTCCACTGTATCATAGTTACTGTGGATTCAGGACTGGATTACTAACAAAGCAGCTGTATTAGTTAAGTCACTACAAACATGCATAGCCGCATGCAGAGTCATTGCTGGCTTAGTCATTCTGGAAACTGTCCTCACATCCAAAGACAGTGATTTTATAAATACATGTTCCGTAAAGCAGAGTGGGACAAATCAGTTTGTGAGCTGGTGGTCAGTTTGGGCTCTGGTTTTCAAAATCTGGTATCCAAATCAATATTTTTAGTGGCCATCATTTCTGCAGGCTTAAAAATCACTTCAAAGGCAGGTCGCCATTTGGCTGTTAGCTTTTCAAAATCTGGTAGCCAGTCTAGTTTTTTTTTAATGGCCATTGGCCACCTGGCTACCTAATTTGTCCCACCCAGCAGTAAAGTCAAAATATTAGACCCCCCAACCCCAATTCAGGTTGGATATAGAGTTTCCAACAATTGGACATAGTCATTGCAAAAATAAAATTGCACCGTGCACTGCACTGGCCCAGAATGCCATCATGCTCTTGTGTCATAAGATGGCATCATTAGCCCCAACTGCTTCCATTCTTTTTCTCCTGCTGCCAAATGTGCACCTCAGGAGTGAACTTTCGATTTCGTCCCACATAGGCCTTTATCCTTTACCACAATTTTCTTTTCTTTAATTATTTTTCTATTGTTAAGAGCTATCAAGATGTCTAAACTGACGGTGCTTAGATTTTCGTGGTCTCACATTCTTGGTGTTTTGACTGTCTGAGGCCCAGCCATGATATGCAGTCATGTTCAACCTGCTCTAGGGTGCCTTACAGAGCTCTTAGGAATAGAGCCCAAAATTGAGGTATTGACACCCTCCCCCCTCCCCAATCCCCAATCCTAAACACTGCTGCTCTGCTTCAGCCTCTAGGCAAGTCCTGGTAACTTTCTTGGCTTTATTTTCCTTGACTCTGTCATTGGACTGGGCAGAGGATGACAAGGAGCGGGTTATGCAGTCAGCAAAGGTACAGCAATGTCTAATTCAGAGCAGTCCCCCCTTCTTTGCATGTCTTTGTAGAGTTGTAGTAAATTAAATTTGTGTGTTCTCAGCCTCTTTAATGCAGTCGAAGGCTGTGGCACTAGCTACACCCAAATCTCTCCGCAGGTGGTGTTTCAGTGCAGGTCATGGGGTACTGACTGGCACCAAGTTTGGTGCTGGCTGTGCTCTCGCTGGCACCATCCTTTGTGCTGACAGTGGTACCCTTGGTCTCTCCATGTTTATGTCTGGGAATACTGCTCCAGAGTAGATACCAAGCGCAGCATTGACTTGGTACTGTCCGCAGTGCTGATGACTGTGTTGTCCTCCGTGCCGTCACTGCACTGTTTTGGTGCCATTCTATGTTGAGTTTGGTGCTACACACAGCACCATTGTCCAGGCAGAATGTAGCTTTAGATGCCACTCTGCTTGTTCAGTCTCATGCTCCCTGAGGGAGCCCATCCTTTTATCTGTCATCTGCTCCAGCAGAGATGAATACAGATGTGCTGCAGCTGCCATGCCTGGGCTCAATTTTAGACCTGTTGGGGCACCCTTTCTGTGGTGCAGATGCTTGCAATGGGTAACAAGTTACTACTTATTCCAAACCCTATTTCATCTCCTGTCCTGTGGTCTCGTATTGGAAGGTCCTCGACACAAGCCTGCCATCAGCATATGTATTCCCCCACTGGTTCAAAGAAATGGCAGACTCCCTGTTTTAGGGGCAAACCTCCTGCTCGGATTGTTTCTCTACCCTCCATCTCCTTGGAGGGTTCGGAACACCTTCCTATGTCCCACCAACCTCCCAAGAAGATGTGGTTTTCCAGTGCTTTGTTCAGAATATGGCAGAGTCTCTGGGTTTTCCTGCTGTTCAGATGTAACCCCGGAAAGACCCTCCTTAGCTATGTGGGCCTGTTATGTCCAGACCAGTTGAGCCTGATTTGGTGTCAGCAACTAAAGCAGCAGGAATTGCTACTTTCTCTCTTGGAAGTCCCCCA